>JACCIY010000198.1:0-65710 GCA_025506505.1 Flaveria sonorensis | reverse complement strand
TGTTTATGATAAAGGAAATACTCCTTCTGAGGGTAATCTCACATCCTAATAACACAAATGATGTAAGGAAATCTAATAGACAAACTAGTTTTCCTAAGAAACTATCTGATTATGTGGTAGAAGGAAAGATAAAATACGGGGTTGAAAAGTCATAAATTATTCAAAACTATCATCAGAATTTTTTGGCTTGATAAGTAATTGGATTAAAGTGTTGAACCAAGAATTTTAAAGAAGCCAAAAAGATCAAAACTGGGTCGAAGCCATGAATGAAGAAATGGAAGCACTTAATAGAATGGCACATGGTATAACTGAACTTCCTGTTGAAAGAAAACCAACTGGGTGCAAATGGATTATAAGGTTAAATATAAGTCAAATGGTCAGATTGATAGATACAAAGCTAGACTTGTTGTTAAAGGATATAATCAACGTGAGGGAATTGATTTTGATGAAACTTTTTCACCGGTTTTTAAAATGGTAACGGTTCGTTGCTTAATTAGTTTAGCTGTTAATAATGGTTGGGATTTATATCAATTAGATGTTAATAATGATTTTCTGTATGGCAATTTAACTGAAGAAGTCTACATGAACCTACCCGAAGGGTATTTTTCTAAAAACAAAACTAAGGTATGTAAACTAGTAAAGTTGTTATATGGCTTGAAACAAGCATCAAGAAAATGGAATGAAAAATTAACTAGTACTCTTCTTGAAATCGGCTTCGTACAAAGTGTTAGTGATTATTCATTATTTATAAAATCTGAATCTAATGTGTTTATTGCATTGTTAGTGTATGTTGATGACATTGTGATAACGGGTAATAATAAAAAAGAAATTGATAGAATTAAATCATTTTTGAATTCAAAATTTCAAATCAAGGATCTTGGTGTACTAAAGTTTTTTTTGGGAATTGAAGTTGTTTGAGAAAATCAAAAATTGTATTTGTCTCAAAGAAAATATTGTTTAGACTTGTTGTCTGAGTTTGTGTTGTTAGGATCTAAACCCGTTTCCACCCATATAGAACAAAATGCTATTTATATAACAAGGACAATGCTCTACCTGGTGATAACTTGTTGGAAAATATAACTGAATATCAAAGGTTAGTCAGAAAATTAATTTAAATTACCCTAACCAGACCGGATATTTCTTATGCCGTTCACAGTCAATACATGCATAATCCTTTGAAGTCTCATTTACAACTCGCTTTTCATGTTTTAAGATATCTAAAACAGTCTCCCGGTCTTGGGTTGTCTTTTTCGAAAGGTAATATATCTGATTTAAAGTGTTATGTTGATTCCGATTGGGCTAAGTGCAAACTTAATCGTAGATCTGTTACCGGCTTTTCTATTTTTTGGGGTGGAAACTTAATTTGTTGGAAAAGCAAAAAACAATCTGTTGTTTCTAGATCTACAGCTGAAGCTGAGTATCGTGCCTTATGTGAATCAACATGCGAGGTAATGTGGCTTCTAAACGTGTTAAAGAACTACATATTAGGTCAATTTACCAGTAGAATTATTTTGCGATAATTCTGCTGCTAGATCCATTGCCGCCAATCCTGTTTTTCACGATAGAACCAAACACTTTGAAATAGACCTACATTTTATTCGTGAAAAAATCACTTCAGGAATTGTTAAAATAGAAAAAATTGACACTACTAAACAAATTGCAGGTGTATTCACAAAAGGTCTTGGCAGTGAACAACATGCTTTCCTATGTAAACAACTTGGGCTGATGAATATATTTGCCACTTGAATTATGGGGGGGGGGGGGGGGGGGTGTGTTAAAATAAGATACTTAATTCAAGTAACAAATAATTGATTTTATTCCTTCCATCTTTTCTGTTCTAATTTTCTGTCTTTTCCTTTTTCGTGCAAGGGACTGATTTGTCATAGTGAAAAAGCTCAAGGTTTAAAAGGTAAAGATTGGTGGCTATATAAGAAGCTCTTGGGTCTAAGGATCAACACACAACAAGAAAAAAGTCATCTTCTTCCTCTCTGTATAAGTTGACTTGTTCATCCTCACATTTTCTTTTAGTCTTAGTCTGGTAGTATTGTTGAAGCCCTCGAGTCACAGCAAATCGGGCCGACGGGTGTTCTTATGTTTGGTTTTTGTCTCAGTTACATCTGATTTCTTTGTAAACACCAGTTGTACTCTGATTTGATTCAAGAAGTGTGTTACATCCTTGTTTATAATTCCCTCGATACTGTGTAAATTTACAGAAATATAGCGGGTCAAGTAAGTATGTAAATGGGTCAAGTAATAGTTAATTTGCCCGCCTAGCTGGCGCCAAATATAACTATTTTTTAGCTGCCTGTAACTGCTATAACAGATGGGTATAAGTATCCTCTAATGTTGTCATTTCGTCAATGAATGTGTGTACATAGGTTGTGTTATTCACTGCGTATAAATTTTTATGTATGTGTTCGAATCTAATCAACCGAGAACCAACAATTATGGTATACTGCAACAATAATCTTTGCATATTCATAAGTTAATTTATCTTTGAGTTTAACAAATTCATATTATATGTTATAAAGTACTAAGAACATAATTTTTTGGGTGGTCAGGGGTTTCTTCAAAGTATTTGCAGGTGTTCTTGTGATTTTGAATCATGCGTAGGTGCTAAATGATGATGGAACTACAAGAGATTTCAATTTTCAGGTAAAATCTACAATCATCAAACGTGTTGGGCTGTCTGAAACCACAAATGTTTATGTGTCGCTCTTTTATTGCTTGTTATACTTTATAGGGAAAACCTACTTTGTAGGAGATGACCCTCTTATTTTTTCTTATAATTAACATAAAATTTCTTTGATGTGTTTGATTTATTTAATTAGACTTTTAAAACTAACTTTAAACCAACTAATATTAATTTTTTATATGTGGTAAATTATAGTTGATCAAAAGTTATTAGTGGACAAAATATCTACTTATCCCTTTTGATATAAAGTAGAATAGATCTTGTAATACAGTACTTATGATTAGCACTAATCACATCTTATTTTTGTAAAATTTCATATTAAATCATGAAAATTTTGACATAAAACAAATCTATTATTATAAAAAATAAGTTTTGGTGTACACATGTTACAAATCTAAACCTTCTTATTTTTTCCCCTTTTTTCTTTTATTAATTAATTATATTAACTACTAATGATATTAACTGATTTATTTTAAGATTAAAAATAGTTTTATATATTAGAGAAGGATATATTTTTATAATTGTACTTTCTAAATAAATAAATGTTTTTGAAATAAGTTTTTTTTAATATCAGAATTTTTTAACACATAAGAAATATTTTAAAATTGGTGTTCTTAAATTTTTTTTTATAAACTAAATATTAAAAACTCAAGTTATAATAAAGAAGAATTTTTGAAAATAAGATTTTTTAATTCTGATTGTTTTGGAACAAAATATTTAAATTTACAAAAACAAAAAAAATTAATAACAAATGTATAAAAAAAGAATATCATTATTTTATTACTTATTATCATTACTCATACATAATTAAAATGATATCTTATCTCAACTACTGTTTTATAATTATAAAATTTTCGTTACTCACTATTTAATATTTTATTTATTAAACTCGTATAGTACATGAGTACTAACTAGTTTCAACATAAATTGTTAATCTAAAAGCCGCAAAATTAACTAATGAGAGGAAAGTCAACTACTTCTGAGATCCCACATCGGTCGGGAAGGGGAATCAAAGCGTTCTTATATGGGGCTGGATACATTTCATATTAGACACGTTTTAAAACCGTAAGAGGCAGCCGTCTGAGGGCGTGCCGACTGTCTAAGTGGACAATATCCGGTGCGATGTTTGGGTTATTACGGATAGTATTAGAGCCAGGGCAGGGCTAGTGGTGCTAGCGAGCACTTTGGTCTCCTTATGCAGGAGGATGTAACAACCCATATTAGTTGGCAAAGGAAACAAAAGCTTCCTCTATGGGGTAGATACCTTCCCTTTCAGACACATTTTAAAACCATGAGAGGTGAGCGCTTAAGGGCTTGCCGATTGTCAAAGCAGACAATATCCGATACGGTGCTTGAATTGTTACACTACTCTAGCATTCTAGGTTGGTAGGGAAAATTGATTCAATTGTCAAACATTATAAAGTAGAACAGTGGCTTATATAACAGAAGTATAGCGCAAGGAACTGATATCAAAGAATATATCTATGCTTTTTAACAATATTAAGGATTTTAAATTGTAACACTGAAAAAATACGATTTTTAAAAATCTGAATTTGATAATTTGAAAAAACTTAGGCAAGATAAGATATGTAAAAGAGCAAATCTTAAGTTTAAATAAAAGTTCACATATTTTACTAGGCATAACAACTTATGTTGATCGTTGGGTATGAGATGCTTAATTAATATGCTCAGTATGGTTTATAGTAGGAAGATGTTTATTTTAATACATTTAACTTTCATTTTATCTACCATTCAACATTGAAATGCTTAGTTCATTGTTAGAACTTGTTTCATGTGAACTTGAAGATTGACTAGCATCTTGCTTTGTTTTTCCAACGTAAAACCCTGGTTCTTTGGGTGAAGGCAACGGACCCTCACTCCCCAACATCACAATCACAGAAGTCATAGTCGGTCTATCATTGGGTGACGTTGAACACACAACAAGCTAATGTGGATTGATCGTAAAGCCTGAGACACGTTGATTGAATCACCTAGGCACTTTGCAACTAATTGCAAGGATCTACCTTCATTATGGACTGCCCATGCCTGTCAGCAACAAAGAAAACACGTCTTAAAAAGTAGCAAGCTTTGTTCTCAAGTCTATTTCAATAACCAACTTTTTTTGGGCTTAAAATACAAGTAGTTTTTAAGTAAGATAATATTCGAAAGGTAACATATTTTATAAGTTGGTTAAATTTTTAGTGGTTATAGCAAATTTAGTTATCGAACAAGAAACCAAAGCCTTTTACCTTACTATACGAATTTCCATTCAAAATTACAATGCTAAAACTTACGTGTCCAATAAGGTTGTTGCAATGTTCTTTGTGGATGAATCCTCTATTTTTCTTCCCACACACAATTTCCAGCACTAATACACCGAAGCTATATACGTCTGATTTTATTGAAAAGATACCATCTCCTGCATACTCTGGCGCCATATAGCCGCTGTAAAGAAGTAAGTTGTTGTAAGCTTTTCATTAAATAAGTTAGAATAAGGTATGGTTTGGCAAATCTCACTATGTTCCAACCACTCTATTTGTGTTTGCCTCTATCTGGTTTCCACCAAACGATCTTGCCATGCCAAAGTCTGATATCTTCGGGTTCATATCTATGTCAAGCAAATATTGCTCACTTTGAGATCTCTATGTATAATTCTAAGCCGAGAATCCTGGTGAAGATAAAGAAGGCCGCGAGCAATTCCATTGATAATGTGGTAACGTGCATTCCAATCAAGAAGTTCACTTTGAGTTTTATCTGTACATAACATGAATCAGTTTTAGTTTATGTCTTTGTTGATTTTATATGTTTCCAAGTATTTTATTGACATATTTTTTCGTTACCAAATATGAAGGAATCAAGGCTTTTGTTTGGCATGTATTCATATATCAGCATCTTTTCAGCTCCCTCAATGCAGCAACCTAAGAGCTTGACAAGATTGCGATGTTGTAGTTTAGATATAGAGATGACTTCATTCTTGAACTCTTGAAGTCCTTGAGTGGATGTTTTTGCTAGTCGCTTCACTGCTATCTCTTGTCCATCTTCGAGTATACCCTGAAATGTAACTTTTTAAGATAATTATGGGATGATTCTATATTGTTTGAAATTCACAAACACATGAACAAAACTAGGGTATATAACCAAACAAGTGATGACCAAGAACGTGTGATGATTTTAGTATCACAAATCCATTTTATTTTAGTTGTATTTACTAAAAACCGAAGGGATACAAGAATATAATCTTGCATCAACAAATCCGTAGGTTCTAACTATACCTCCTTGGTAGGGTTCCAAAGGGTTGCACCTTAGTTTTTGAGAGGGTTGAGGAAGTGCCCCAGGTAGGGGTCCAAGGGGCAAAGCATCTTTGGTTCATTGAAGCTTGCAATGGAATTGATGATGAGTAGTGTAACCAAAGATCGAAAAGTATAGACATAAACGAACCTCCTATGTATTTGTTGTATATTTACACAATTGCTTTGGTATGTTTTATAGAGAAGGGAACCTCACCTAAGCTAAACTCTAAAGCTTATTAGGCTACATATTGGATTATATCTCCTTAAGTTGGAGAAGGGATATTGATCATGTCTAGCATCTTACAAATGTACCAAATTAGGGTTTTGGGTACGACTTTGTTGAATACATTACTAACTCTCAGGAGCACAAAAACATGTATTAGACATGTTTGTAGATCCATGTTGTTGTTACAGCTAAAAATGAAAATAACTACATGGAGATGATGGTATGTTAAGGATATTCATGGAGAAATAAGACACTAAAATTTAGATCATGAGTAATTTTATACATGGAGAAATAAGACACTAAAATAGAAGATAATGGGATCAAAGAAATGTAATCAACAGAACCACATACTCAAGAAGTCGACGCATAGACAATAATGACATTGATTTGAGGATGCTCAAGTAGTAAAGTTTGAAGTTAATTTATGGTTATTGGCCATATAATTTGAAGCACTAGAGTCAATTACCCAGTTAGAGCTAGAGCATTAAAAAAACACTTAGCAAAGTTGCGTCTCTCAGCAAACATGTCAGCTTGAACGGTAGCATATGCAGCTCCTGTAAGACAAGTATATTCTTCCATCGAGATAGTAACCATGTCCTTATTAGCCATATTCGACACGAAATAAGAATATCCACACTGAATCAAAGTAAAATATGAATAACTTAAGTATCGTACATGTTAAAGTTGAACAAATCAAGGCCCCCAAACGCTGAACAGATCAAGGTCACTAATGAATCGCTCTTACAAGGACAATCTTAAATCAGATGTAATCACCGGGTGACAGTGTGCATAAAATAAAATATCCTTAAACAACTATAAATATAACATTACTTTGCGAACCGAAAAACTGATTAGGGAGAAAAGTCGTTGAATCTAAAGTACACAAACTTGACAAAAATGCTTAGGCGATGGCTACTGAAAAAACGATGGAGCTTGATCCATCACATGCAACAATGACCAACGTACATCAAATCATGTGAGAAATAACCATGATACGAGGTAACTTGCGTCAACTTGGGCTTTTATCAACAATTGTGATCAGAAATAACTAAGGACTAACAAAAGTGTGCATCAAGTCATCAACAACTTGGATGATCAATAGGAACTAAGCTATTGCTGAAAGGGTTATCGTTATCGGTAACTCAATAGCAACTGAGGAGTTCTTGTTGAAGTTCTCCCATTGAGAGAAGTAACTATTGATGAAACAAATAACTATCAAATTTTTTTACCGCCAATTCAAACACTCTTTCATGAAGGTTGTGTAGTTTAAACAAAGCATTATTGTGACGGTTCCCCAACTATAAAACACAAGTTTTCGGTCATTTTTTGATACGTGTTTTCATATAAGAAACACATACACATTATTGTTTTCTATTGAAATTGAGTACGACTACTATATTTTAACCACAGAGTGATTTTGTACAAATGGAAAACAAATATCTAGGCTACCTATTCATAACTATAAAACCTACATTATGTCCTTCAATCGATCAAAGTGGCCGATTTATTCCATGGCCTCAACGTAGCGGCAGTCTTGGATCATTCAATAACTTTTTTTTCCGGGCAACAGATTTGCGTCATAGAAGTATGATGCAATAATTCTGATCTGACTACAGGCATTCTTAACTTAAGCTACAAATCATCTTACACTAACACATGAACAACATATGTAGTACTTAAAAGTAAATGGAGTCATATAATATAATACCTTGTAAACGGGTCCAAAACCGCCCTCTCCAAGTTGTTGTTGATTGAAAAGTTGTTGGTAGCATCAAGTATTGTAGACAAGCCAAATAGAGGTAGCTCGAGATCTTCATTACCACTTCTATGTTCAGGATCAGGCCCCGATTCGTTTCCGGATGTCCCTGTGAAGTGGGTAACCAAAACTTTCAAAAGATAATCACAGTTTTATTTCATGAAACTAGTATTATGTTGATTGTTCCGAATAGGATTGTTCATGAGCCAATTCAAGTCGAGCGATCGGTTTATAAACGGGTCGAGCAAAGCCTGACTTTGTTTATAAATGATCTGAGCTAAGTTGGCTCACGAGCCTATTTCAAACTAATTTTTTCTAGCTTCTTTCGAGTGATTTTAAGCCATGAGTTATTTGGACAATTGTAGACTTAGTTTTGGCAAGTGATTAATATATATTATTGGGTATTTTGACTAAAATTAGTATAAAAACTATTACGAAGTGATGAGTATAATGACCAAAAGCTTTCATTAATCACAAATGATTATATACACACATATATTTAATTAAAAGTATATATTTCGGCCAAAATCAAGCCGACTCGAGTTTAAACAAGCCAACAGCGCTGGCTGATTTCGTAAACATTTCGAACCGAGTTGGCTTTGTTTATAAACGGCCTTTTTTCGAGAAAGATTTTTCGAGCTTTTCCCGAACGAGTTTCGAGTTATTTGAACAGCACTAGTTACAGTTTTTTTTTTCATACATCAAAATCTTTTTTATTAGATTAAAGAAATTCTAGTACTTAGATAAAATTTCTTGTATTAGCATGTGATTCATAAGTACTAAGTAGAGAAATACCTTGTTGATGTTTCTTCTTCCTGTAAAATCGATAAAATAAGCATATGGAAACTAGTATGACCAATACCACACATGCTGTGGGGACAATAATTTGTACTCTTCTCCCTGAACTTGTCCTTGCATTTCTCCCTGCACTTGAGTTTCTACCGTTTCCTATTGAGTCTGCATTTAGACAAAAAAATATGATGTTAGCCATTTTTTTTATAATAAAAATATCTCTTAATCGACTCTACTACCTGGCATTTACAAGAGTTGAGTCTTAACCTCTAGCATAAATACAAGACATCTTATCACTCTAGTTGTCTCTTTAGTACATGAAGTTAGACCGTTAGTAATGAAAATAAAGCTTTTGTTTTTGACTTACCTAGCTCGGAAGCCGAAAATCGTATATAAAGAGTGTCCCCGCTTTCAGCAAATGTTCTGATATCAATCAAGTCACCAAACCATAGCAAGCAACCACTCCCAGACCCTGAGATGTTTGAGTTCGTGTAAGCAGTACACGAACAATTCCTTTTACACTTCTCCTTACATTCTTCAAGGGTCATGGTCTGGTTATACCATGACCCCTGAGTGTCGGGTAACTTCAAGTTAGTATATTTGTTAAACCCCTCCGAAGGGTCGCAATCCAAAGGGACCTTATGTCGACACCCTTGAGACCAATCTGTATTCCTCCAATGATCAGGTGACGTGGGTTCGAACCCCTTCAAACACGAACAAAATGGGGAGTTGTTGATGTTGCAGATCCCGAATGGCCCACACACTGCGTATTGATCACAACGGTCGATTTGTGGGGCCGTGTAGAGGCTCCATACTTGCTTGCTCTCTATCCATAACAATCCCTCTGAACTACCACTTGGTTTCAATACCAACCTCATCAAAACTGAAGTGTTTACAAGATTATATTGGAAGTAGATTTCTGTAGGAGTAAGAACAAAGGTGATGTGGTAGAACCCGTTCGGTGTCAAGTTAGGAGTTCCGGTGAACCAGAGGCCGTTCCACGGGCCTCCCCTGAACTTTATTTCCCCTGCTTCCCTTATAATTAGCTGAGGGTAACCTCTTGTGTCAATCCAATCAGTAAACTTACCAGATGTAGGATCGTCGTCGGACTTCCATGACGTGAGGTGCCTTTCAACCCCTGTAACCAAATTCTTGCCATGCTTCATTCCTGGTAGTAAGGTGTCTGTCATGAAGTCGAAACTTTGCCATATGGGATTATATTCTTGATTAATGTCATCATCTTTCTCATATATTATTAAGTTGCCCGTATCTAGAAGCTGAGCAATCGGATTTCTCACTGATGCAGTTGATGAGTTTGTTGATGACCATACTACATTGCCCTTGGTGGCATTTCGGATAACTAAAACTCCTTGAAAGGTGAGAGTTAGCTCGCCCGAGGTGTCTGGGAGTGGTGTGTTCCTGTTGGCTACCCATACAACCGTTCGGTCTGGTACTTTTTTGTACCAAATCCCGACATAGAGGTTGGTGGAGTTACTGGGGCGAAAGAACCCAAGTTCGAAGGTTTTTTTTGGTGAAACGATGGTTTCGTTGTATCTAATGGTTTGGTTTGCAAACAAAGGGCCTGCAGCCAAGTTACTAGTGATTGATGCATAAAATGCAACAAGTGAACAAAAGAACAACTTGGTCTTGATCACTCTTCTTTCCTTCATTGGCACCTTTACAATGTTAAAATAAAAACATTTTTATTCACATCTGAAAATTAAAAACAAATTAAAGTCTACTTTAAGATGGGCTAAGAATTTGAGTATATATTTTTGTAGGGTATGATTAGTTAATGGTTGACCTATGCCGTATCATTTGTCTATATTTTCTTCCATTGTTAGTCAATCTTCTTTTTTCCACTAACGCGTCAAGAAATTAAAAGTCTACTTTTGTGGGGCCTATGGAGTATCATTTACGCATATATAGGGCTGCAAACGAACTGAACGTTCAGCGAACAGTTCGTGAACTGTTCGGCGGGAAGTTTGTTTATGTTCGTTTATTTAGTAAATGAACGAACACGAACAAGAAAATTTCGTTTGTTTAGTTAAACGAACGAACATGAACACGAGTCGTGTTCGTTCATTTATGTTTGTGAACGTTCGATAATGTGTTCGTTTATGTTCGTTAATGTCCGTTTGTGAACGTTCGACAATGTGTTAGTTTATGTTCGTTAATGTGTTCGTTTATATTCTTAATTTTTTGTGTTCGTTTATGTGTTCGTTTATGTTCGTTAATGTGTTCGTTTATGTTCGACAAAGATTATAAATTTTATTCTAAAATAAATCTATAATCATTTGTATTCGTTTGTGTTCATGAGCTTTTTGTGTTCGTCATGTTCATGAAAAGTTATTTGTGTTCGTTTGCTTATGATTGTGTTCATTTGCGTTAGGTAAGTATTCGTGAACAGTTTATGAACATGTTTATTTTCTTAATGAACGAACACGAACAAAGAATCTCGTTCGGTAAGTGTTCATGAACAGTTCATGAACAAGTATATTTCTTAACGAACGAACACGAACAAGGCCTTGTTCGTGTTCGTTTGGTTCGTTTGCAACCCTACGCATATGTTATCTTTTATTTTTGAAAGGAAATGTTATATTAATTAAAAGTGGTGTTAACATCATATGGGTTAGGTGTATTGATAAATGAATGGGTTAGGTGTATTGAGTGATGTTTTCATTCAATCAAATCAAATGTTAAATGGGTGTAGTTTAAAAATATTGGTAGATGGTTTTGCGAGTCACTGAATAAAAAATAAGTAGTTTTAACACAAATTATATTATTATTAATATTAGATTATCTTTTTGTTTATACTATGGTTTTTCCCCGCGCTGTGCGGCATAAGTTGATTGTTTTTCACTCGAGCTACGTGGCGTAAGTTATGTTGTTTTCGACTTATCGAGAACCATAAAAACTAATAGCGAATATGGTTCAAATAATACCAATGTTATCAACGATGTTTTTCGCTTATAATCGTTTCGGTTCGTCACGATAATAATGTTTAAATAATAATTTAACCAAAAGAGATAAAAACAACGGATTTTGTGTAATTACTTTAAACCAATTGTTGTTCTATACATAATAGGAAAACAGATAACCAAAATAACATTTCATCAAAAATCAAATACCAAAAAAAGAAAAAAAACAAACATTTGAGACTAAAAACTGAAACCATAAAAGTCATTGTAGCATTTAAGTTGATTTTTAATATAGTATTAGTGTGTGAACCCGCGTTTTGTCATGGGTTGATAAAACTTATAACACTTGATTTCAATTACTTGTACATTAGTATTCAATTTGTAGATATGGATAAAAATTATATTAACAACTTTGCTTTGAAAAAAATCATGTTTAAACGTTGATATAATTTAACACATAATAACGATATATTAGATTTTATAAACCATCATATTTTTATGATTACAAAAAAAAAACGATATAAGATTCAGAACCTTGAAATAATTTTGAGAGCTTGTATATTTTTGTTTGATGACTTGTATATTATTACACATTATTACTTATTAGTAAAACTGTTTTTATTTTATAAATAACTATTACAATTACTTAAATTACTATTACTATTATTATTATTGTTATTATTATTACTATTATTATTATTATTATTATTATTATTATTATTATTATTATTATTAAATTTAATGAATTCATATGGATTAAAAATAAATTAAAATCTACCATAATATTACCATACTAACCTGTAAATATTTTAAGATCAAGAAAAAATTATTATTTTGATATCATAAAATGCTTTATAAATAGTATAGATAATATAGATATTTATTATTGCTTTCTATATGTTATGTATAATGAATTGGCTCGTTGATGTGCGGGTGCTACTGAGTCTCTTTTCGACCAGCCTTAAATTCCGATTATATTATTATTATTATTATTATTATTATTATTATTATTATTATTATTATTTTATTTTATTATTATTATTATTATAACTATGTAAATATTTGGTAAATAGT
The DNA here is from genome assembly GCA_025506505.1 of Flaveria sonorensis. NCBI lineage: Eukaryota > Viridiplantae > Streptophyta > Magnoliopsida > Asterales > Asteraceae > Flaveria > Flaveria sonorensis. The sequence continues at coordinate 52,956 of JACCIY010000198.1, read as the reverse complement.
ATTTAGTTAATAATAACATAATTTAAATAATAAAAATATAAATAAAACTATAAATATAATGTTAATTTAATTTATTATAAATAAATTAATACTTAATATAGTAAATTTAATCATATGCATTAACTCATGTATTAATTAGATTAAGTTTACTAAATAAGGATAATTTAGGAACACTTGTACCATATGCTTAAATTGTTGTTTCAGATGTCTTACAAAAATAAGAAATTACCAATCTACCAATTAGTTTTGTATTATATAGTAGTAGAGATATAACAAAGATGGACAAACTAGAAACAAGAAATTGACTTGGTTCAAGCGGGTGACTCTTGCACTAAATGCACCTAGTGGGCCTTTAGTCCCACCTTCCTCAATTATTGACCCTAAAACCAGTGTTTTTATAAATGGTCTGGACCAACGTCATACGACAACCTGTCTGATTATGTATTTTGACAGTTTCAGTTGAATGATCGGTTACTAGTTAGATCGGTGAACCAATTGAACTGGATCGGTGTTATAATTAATTTTAAAGATTTTAATAATATAATAATTTTTATACATATCTTGTTTTAACTTTATAACTTTTAAAATTTAATATTATTTTAAATTCGGGAAATAACACTATGACATAGTTATTTTTATCAATGTTAGTAAGACCCCGATCCCGAAAAACATCACAGTTGGTCATTCATAGCATAATACATAATAAATAATCCATTTCATGCATTGATAGTAATATTTTTGCCAAGAAATAAATAGTTGTCATTAGACTTAAAACATTACGGTTGTATTACAAGACAAAAACATCATTTATGCCAAAAATGTGGATGCTAGTTTTTAGATGCCAAGTGGCTCCATCCTCGTGCCATCCCCACCAACTTCATTAGCTGCCAACTGATATTCATTTAAAGTCAGCGTTGCTAAGTGAATTCTAGTTTTATAATAACATAGAAAATATACATCTTTGAAAAACTTTATTTAATGATCACACATCCATCATATATAATAGTTAAATTGACTGGTAACATTTCATTAAGATGATCATTATCTTTCTTTCTTTCTTTATTTTTCACTGTAATTGATCATTGCCATGTGCTAAACCCCCATCATTATGTCACATCCCGGCGGAAGCGTGAAATGCTTTGGTGTGACTATTAGTTCGGAACACATTGATTACAGATACAAGCAATCACACTAAACGATTTAAAATAAACATTACATTAGTCATTCATAGTTTCGGGTTACATTTATATAACATATTCAAAACTTGTCTTAACTTAGACTTTTACATATAACATTGTAACCCTATTATAAAAGATTCTAGTAACCACTTCATAGTCTTCTCAGTAGTAGTGGACATGTGCATCCACTGATATGCTGAGATCCATCAGATTCACAGATACGTTTACACACATTTTTCCTATCACTTCATACCATCCATTGTAAAGATCAAATGTAAGCATAAGATTATAAGTCATTTCTAATTACCTGAAAAAGAATACTCAAAACAGTCAATATAAAGTTGGTGAGAACATAGGTTTAATGACTAAATAATTATATTGATGTAACATAAATAAGATTACAACCAAACCTACTTATATGCCAGGTGATTTATAACTGTCACACATACAAATCACACAATCAGATAATATAGCATCACAACACTCATCTTGTTGGTGCAGGAAATATTTTCCTAAGTAGCGCTACCTATATTACCGGACGGTTCCTCATCCGAATTAATGATTGCAACTTTTGGCACAATGACAATATATCTCAAAAGGTCTTATTTATAGTAGCATCAATAAAAAATCAGTATGTTTTCCCCCCAAAACTCATAAATATAAATGGGACTATGAAACTCACCTTAATTCCAGCAAATTCCTATAAAAGTTAATTATAAGTTAGAAATAATTTATTTTATTTCTTTAAAATTTTCAGCATTTATATCTTAATTCAATAGAAATTTCAAAACAGTAGCTAAGGTTAACCATAAATTACCAAATTTTATAAACAGTAAAATCTAAAAATCTAGATTAACATATAAAAATTTCAGTTAATACCTATTTAAAATTAATTTCTTATAATTTTTACAAAACTTACACTAAATAGAAGAAATATCTACAGGTCTCTAAAAATTCTGAAATTTACACAGAAGTTCATAAATAATATTTAACATTTTAAGTTAAATTTTTATAAATTTTCATACTTTTTGCTATTTAATTCGATTTTCTTCAGATTATAAATTCTAAAATATGTAACTTTATTATTTTAATGAATTATTTCACGAAATTTATTCTGGAAATCTAACTTACTGTAGAGGTTACTATCAAATTTTTCTAGATTTTTATCACGTTTAAATCTTCTGTTAGGTATTTTCTCTTATTTCATAGGATAAATCATATAAATTTATACATCAAATAATAATTTCCTAAAATTTCTAGATTTGTTATTTTTAATATTTTTTGATAGAATTTTTTTTTAATTTTTTTTATTTCCACAATCATAGTCATTTAACTATTTAACCTATTTTACTTAAAACTTCATGTATCAACTCATGTTTCAACTCTTTTATTTTATTTTAAATTCTTGATTATCATAAGACTTCTTAAATTTCAGTTCTAGAACTTCTTCCTACTGAATTGATAAAAAATCAGATGTTTAAGATGTTTGGGAATAGTTTTTGATGTTTATATATATCAAGCTAGTTGCATATGTATGTATAACACATATGTAACCTCTTGTTTTAACATCGTTTTGTAAGAATCAAAAACCTTGTAAATGGATGAGAGAAGGGCTGAAGATGGTTGAAGATGGCTTCTAACTTCTTAGGTTCCAATGTGTTCTTGTTCTTGAAAATATCTCTCAAGGATCTTGGTAGTTTAAGACTTCAAAAGATTTTGTGTTTGGATGAGATGAGAACTGAGAGTTTCAAGGGTTTTTGAGGGCGGTTTGTATGTGTTGTATTAAGAGAATTTTGAAGGAGATGTGATGATGTTTTAAGAGTGTAAGAAGAAGAATTGTTACAATGGTTTTGGAAGCTTAATATACCAAAGGTTTAAGTGTTTAAAGGGTGTGAAGGTGGCGGTTTTACACATGGGTTAGCTAAGAATTTGACACCTAATCTCCTTAGTAATAATGCCTATTAGATGAAGTGTCAATACAAGAAGTGGGCTTAGTGTCCAAAGCAATTATGGATCTTGCAAGTTGGCCGATTTGTTGGACACTAAGAGTGTCAAGAAGTTGCCACATTTCATAAGTAATGATGATGGGTTATGTGGCACAATTAGAAGAGTGCTTGGTGTCATTAGTATGGTGAGGATGCATGAACCGGCCAAGCATGGTTAATAGATTCATTATGGGTTTGATTTCTAGATGTTCATGAAAATAAAAGATTAGTGGCTAAGGTGGTGGTGGTGTTAGTGGCCGTAGGTCTTTAAAGTTGGATTAGTGGCCAAGCATGGTTAACTTAGATAGTTAGTTAGTATAGTGTTTGATGTTAATGTGCTGTCTAGTGTTATTGGTTAAAGTAGGATGACTTAAGAAGTTGTCTTTAGTCTTAATGAGGTGTTAGTGTAGGTTTTTGTTTAACTTTGTAGTAAACTTGGATCATTATATAATAATTAGGTGTATGATACAATTAACTAAGTATAAAATCGCAAGGTTTAATACCTAAGCATCTTACTAAGATCATAATGTGAAAGCATATTCATATGAAAAGAGTCATGCATATAGATAGCATTATGTAACATGCATATATATTTATACGTGTTAAGACATATATATAATCACAAAAATTAAATCACATAAGTTCATTTTAGAAATATGCAAAGTTGTATGAGATTTTAATTCTTATAGAATCTTAGCATTTCAATTTCCTAACTTTAGTTTTAGGGTCGTCACATTCTTTCCCCGTAAAAAGAATTTCGTCCCGAAATTTATCCGTTAAAATACTTGATGGCATGAATAGTTATCTCTTATAACCATCATATTGATTCAATTTAACCTTAAAATAAGTGGGGATATTTTCATTTAATTTCATCTTCTCGTTTCCACGTGAATTCAGGTCCTCGTTTTGAATCACATTTGATATTTACTATTGGAATTTTACTTCTCTTCAATCTTTTCACTTCTCTATCCACGATTTCTATCGGTTCTTCCATAAAATAAAGTTTCTCATGTATCTTAACTTCCTTTATAGGTATCTTTAATGTCTCATCATTCAGACATTTTTTCAAATTAGATACATGGAAAGTGTTATGTATTCCACTTAATTCCTGAGGTAAGTCTAACTTATATGCTACAAGACCAATCCTATAAGTTACCTCAAAAGGTCCAACATACCTAGGGTTTAACTTATTTATTTTTCCAAACTGAATAACTCCCTTTGAAGGTGATGCTTTCAAATACACTTTATCCTCGATTTGAAATTATAACGACTTTCTTCTATTATCAGCATAACTTCTCTGTCTATCACGTGCTGCCTTCAATCTATCTTTAATTTTGAAGATCTTATCAGAGGTTTCTTGTATAAGTTCTGGTCCTGTCAACTGTCTATCTCCTAATTCATTCCAACACAAAGGTGACCTACACTTTCTTCCATATAAAGCTTCTAATAGAGCTGCCCCAATACTGGTATGATAGCTATTGTTATATGAAAATTCTATCAGAGGTAAGTGCGTATCCCAACTACCACCAAAATCTAATGCACAAGCTGCCAACAAATCTTCTAATGTTTGGATAGTTTTCTCACTCTGTCCAACTGTTTGTGGATGATATGATATACTCATATTTATTTTTGTTCCTAATGCTTTCTGCAAGGTCTGCCAAAATCTTGAAGTAAATCGGTTGTCTCTGTCCGATATAATTGACATTGGTATTCCATGTCTAGACACGATCTCCTTATAAATCTTAGCTAATTTTCCATTTTATAATCTTCTCTGATTGGTAAGAAATAAGCTGATTTAGTCAGTCTATCAACTATAACCCATATGGTGTCGTACCCATTTGGGGTTCTAGGTAGTTTGGTCATAAAATCCATGGTAATCTGGTCCCATTTCCATTCAGGGATTTCTGGTTGTTGTAAATGTCCAGAGGGTTTTTGATATTCGGCTTTAACCCTTGAACAAATATCACATCTTTCTACAAATTTTGCAACTGACTTCTTCATTCCTGGCCACCAATACTGGTTTCTCAGGTCCTTGTACATCTTATTATTCCCTGGATGTACTGTATATCTAGACCTGTGTGCCTCACTTAGAATGTTTTCTCTAAGTATGTCATTGTCAGGAATCTAAATTCTTCCTTTAAATCTCAAGATTCCATCTGACATAACTTTCATTTGTTCATTCTGTTCCACTACACTTCTCAATTCAACTTTCTATTGAGCATCGCGGATTTAAATTATTAGTTCTGAATGTAACTTCATTCTCATAGCATGAACTCTTAATGGCTTGGTTCTTTCCTTCCTACTTAAAGCATCTGCCACTACATTTGCTTTACCTGGATGGTACTTGATTTCATAATCATAATCACTCAGTAACTCTACCCATCTTCTTTGTCTCATATTCAACATCTTTTGGTCGAATATATGTTGCAGACTTTTATGATCTGTATAAATTATGCATTTGGTTTCATACAAGTAGTGTCTTCAAATCTTAAGTGCAAATACTACTGCTCCTAATTCTAAATCATGAGTAGTATAATTTCTTTCACTTCCTCTAAGTTGTAGAGACGCATATGCAATTACTTTATTTCGTTGCATCAAAACACATCCGTAACCTTGATGTGATGCATCACAGTATACTACAAAATCATTAGTGCCTTCTGGTAAAGCTAAAATAGGAGCACTACATAATTTATGTTTCAGAATCTCAAATGGAGTGTTTTGTTTCTCTCCCCAAACATATGGCTTATCTTTCTAAATCAATTCTGTCAAAGGTTGGGCTACTCGGGAGAAATTTTCTATAAATCTCCTATAATAACCGGCCAAGCCTAGAAATTGAGGTATCTCAGTTGGTGTTTTCGGAGCTTCCCACTTCTTAATTGCATCAATCTTTGCTGGGTCGACCTGAATTCCATCTTGATTAACCACATGTCCTAAGAATTGTACTTCTCGCTTCCAGAATTCACACTTTGAGAATTTAGCGTACAATTCTTCTTTTTGAAGAAACTCCAAAGTTAGCCTTAGATGCTTTTCATGTTCTTCCTTACTTTTAGAATAGATTAATATGTCATCTATAAAGACTATGACAAATTTATCCAAGTAAGGTTTACACACTCTGTTTATTAGATCCATGAATATGGTTGGAGCATTAGTTAACCCAAATGGCATCACAAGGAACTCATAATGACCATATCGGATTCTAAATGTAGTTTTAGGTGTATCCTCTTCTTGTACCCTTAACTAATGATATCCTGATCCTGGTCAGTTTTTTAGAAATAGCTTGATCCTTGTAATTGATCAAACAAATCATCTATTAGAGGAAGTGGGTACCTATTCTTTATAGTTACTTTATGAAGTTCTCTATAGTCGATGCACATTCTAAAGGTTTCGTCTTTCTTTTTCACAAACAGGACTGGAGCTCCCCATGGTGAAACACTAGGACGTATAAATCCTTTATCCAACAACTCTTGTAATTGATTCATCAATTCCTTCATTTCTGATGGCGCTAAACGATACGGAGATTTGGCAATTGGTGTTGTTCCTGGTACTAATTCTATTTTGAATTCTACTTTACGAGGGGGCGGTAATCCTGGTAGCTCATCAGGAAATACCCTTGAATATTCTCTAACAATAGGAACATCTTTCAAGTTTTTATTGACTGATTTGGTATCAACTATGTGGGCCAGAAATGCTAAACATTTCTTTTTCAAATATTTCTGAGCCTTCATACTGGAAATCATTCTGATAGGGCCTCTAGGTTTCTCGCCGTGTATGACAAGAGTTTGGTTATCTTTAATTAAAGGGATTTTAATCATTCGTTTTCCACAAATAATTTCTGCCTGATTCTTACTTAACCAATCCATACCTACTACAATATCAAAACCTCCTAATTCAACAGGGATCAGGTATATGTTAAAGCAATGATTTTCTAAGTTTAGAATACAGTTAGGAATAATTTCATTAGCTTCTATCATGTTTCCATCAGCTAACTCTATCGTATACTTATTTTTCAGTTTCTTTAATGTTAACCCAAGTAGGGGCTTGAAATGATTTGAAACAAAACTTCAGGTTGCTCTCGTATCAAATAATACAGTTGTGTATTTATCATTAATAAGGAACATACCCGTCACCACTTCTGGTTCTTGTCTTGATTCTTCAGCTTGAAGTACAAATGCTCAACCATGCGCCTTATTGGGATTCCTTGGAGTCTTTCCTTTTAATTCTGGGCATCCATTCCGAAGGTGATCATCTTTTCCACATTGGTAACACACTGTCTTAGGATTTATGGGTCCCTTACATTCCCTTGATGTATGTCCCTTCTTTTTGCAATTATAACAAATTACCAGCATACATCTCCCAACATGATGCCTTTTGCAGGTATTGCACCAAGGTTGACTTTCTATCCGTGGTCTTTCTTCTTACATGATACCCATATAATTTCTTTCTAGGTTTCTGTTTACCTTTTTGTTCCAGTTTCCACCAAAATTCTTTCCTGTGTTATTGCTCCATTTCCTCCTTTCTCTCCTAACTTGGTTGTAGTTAACGATCCGTTTCTAATCATCTCGTCTGTCAAACTTCCTGCTAGAGTCACTGCATCTTGAAAGGTTTTTGGCATTGTAGATTTCACCATTCCTCTTATCTGTGGTACTAAACCCCAGATGTATCTCCCTATTCTTTTTGTTTCTTATGTCACTAAATGTGGCACCAATCTAGAAAATTCATTGTATTTATCAGTATATTCCTGAATAGCAGCACCCTTCATTTCTAGTGCTAAAAATTCTACTTCTATCCTTTCTAACTCATTATAGGGAAAATATTTCTCAATCATTAGTTTCCTAAATTCTTCCCAACTTAATTCATTCATAACATTCCTTTCCTTTGTTTGTATTTCCATTTTCCACCAAGACTGTGCTTCTCCTTTAAGAGAATGCGAAGCAAACCTAGTTTTGCAGTTATCAGCGCAATCACTGATATCTAAAACTGACTCCATTTCCTCTAACCAGCGTAAGGCTTGGACCGCTCCACCTTTCCGTCAAAGTCTCGGGGTTTACAAGACATAAAAGCCTTATAAGAGCACCCTTTTCTAGATTCATTTATAGCTTCCCCTTCGTGGTTCTCCACTTCATTAATGTGTGTTGGTCCATTATCTCCAGGCGACGCTCTTTCAAAATTAAAAGCTTGCTGCAGCTGAGTCACCAATGTAGGCATTGCGGCTTCCAACTGTCGGGTTACTATCCGAGAAATCCTCTCGTCCTCAGTTGTGGCAGTATTTACTGGCGGGACTTCTTCTACAAATCTAGTTTTTGGTCGCCCGACACGTGAAGTTCTTTGTACGGATTGAGTATCTTTTCTTGGCGGTATTTTTCACTACATACCAAATATTTCTAATATTACATAATTTTACTCATACCATATAGTAATATTAAATAGTCATAAGCAAAATATTCTATTATATCATTATTTTATATATTAAAACAGTGACACATAACATATAAAGTTTCTTATTTTTTAAATTTCCCCAAACCCAGTTCCATATCTTAATAAAGACACTCTTGTTTTCTTCTTTCGCTTCCTTGACATCGGCTTGAAGCATCCGAATTTCTCGTTGTATCTTTTTAACCTTCTTAAGAATCTGGTGGGTTGTTTTCATCTGGCATTCCTCCAACATTTGCCTCTTAATTCCTCTTTCTTCAATTTTAGAATTATCAGGTTGGACTGTAGGTGTTATATCAAATGTTGGGGAAAGGGTTTCGGGATCTTTGTTTTCTTGCTCCTTAACTCCCTTAGTTGAAAAGTTCTTCCCATGTCGTACCCTTTTTCTTGGTGTCATGATTGTATAGCCCCCCATTGTTACTGGTGCATGCCAGATGTAAAATTTTGGCGTTGTGTTGGTCTGGGTTTCAGGTTGAGGTGTTTCTATTTTGTTTTGAGGCTTTATCTAAAGTGTTGTTTCTTTATGGTTGCTATGATCCGAATGATCAGTTTCATTATCGTAGCTATCAGATTTATTAGAATTCATGCTACTAAAATTCTTACAAATTAACTTATGTAAATAACATAAAATTCATAAAATTTTCACACATGAATCATATATATCTCAAGTTTCATTTTTATCTAAGAATGAATATGATCATATAAAATCATAGAGAGAAAACAACATCACATTGATGTCTTATTATTATAAGAGCTTATGGTTATAGTCTAGGTATTTACAAATAATACCTAATTCTCTATAATCAATGGCTTTGATACCAAGCTGTCACATCCCAACGGAAGCGTGAAATGCATTGTTGTGACTATTGGTTCGGAACACATTGATTACAGATACAAGCAATCACACCAAACGATTTAAAATAAACATTACATTAGTCATTCATAGTTTCGGGTTATATTTATATAACATATTCAAAACTTGTCTTAACTTAGACTTTTACATATAACAATGTAACCCTATTACAAAAGATTCTAGTAACCACTTCATAGTCTTCTCAGTAGTAGTGGACATGTGCATCCACTGATACGCTGAGATCCATCAGATTCACAGATATGTTTACACATATTTTTCCTATCACTTCATACCATCCATTGTAAACATCAAATGTAAGCATAAGATTATAAGTCATTTCTAATTACCTGAAAAAACATACTCAAAACAATCAACATAAAGTTAGTGAGAACATAGGTTTAATGACTAAACAATTATATTGATGCAACATAAATAAGATTACAACCAAACCTACTTATATGTCAAGTGATTTATAACTGTCACACATACAAATCACACAATCAGATTATATAGCATCACAACACTCATCTTGTTGGTGCAGGAAATATTTTTCTAAGTAGCGCTACCTATATTACCGGACGGTTCCTCATCCGAATTAATGGTTGCAGCTTATAGCACAATGACAGTATATCTCAAAAACTCTTATTTATAGTAGCATCAATCAAAAATCAGTATGCTTTTTCCCCTAAAACTCATAAATATAAAATGGGTCTATGAAACTCACCTTAATTCCAGCAAATCCCTATAAAAATTAATTATAAGTTAGAAATAAATTATTTTATTTCTTTAAAACTTTCAGCATTTATATCTTAATTCAATAGAAATTTCAAAACAGTAGCTAAGGTTAACCGTAAATTACCAAATTTTATAAAAAGTAACATCTAAAAATCTAGATTAACATATAAAAATTTCAGTTAATACCTATTTATAATTAATTTCTTATAATTTTACAAGATTTACACTAAATAGAAGAAATAGTTACATGTCTCATAATTTTTCATACTTTTTTTCTATTTAATTCGATTTTCTTCAGATTATAACTTCTAAAATATGTAACTTTATTATTTTAATGAATTATTTCATGAAATTTATTCTGGAAATCTAAATTACTGTAGATGTTACTATGAAATTTTTTTAGATTTTTATCACCTTTAAATCTTCTGTTAGATATTTTTCTCTTATTTCATAGGATAAATCATATAAATTTATACATCAAATAATAATTTCCCAAAATTTCCAGATTTGTTATTTTTAATATTTTCTGATAGATTTTTATTTTAATTTTTTTTATTCCCATAATCACAGTCATTTAACTATTTAACCTATTTTACTTAAAACTTCATGTATCAACTCATGTTTCAACTCTTTTATTTTATTTTAAATTCTTGATTATCATAAGACTTCTTAAAATTTCAGTTCTAGAACTTCTTCGTACTGAATTTGATAAAAAATCAGATGTTTGGGAATAGTTTTTGATGTTTATATATATCAAGCTAGTTGCATATATATGTATAACACATGTGTAACCTCTTGTTTTAACATAGTTTTGTAAGAATCAAAAACCTTGTAAATGGATGAGAGAAGGGCTGAAGATGGTTGAAGATGGCTTCTAACTTCTTAGGTTCCAATGTGTTCTTGTTCTTGAAAATATCTTGTCACACCCCGACCGACGGCGGAATCATCGGGGCGGACGAATGTGAAACGATTGTTCATAGCTCATGAAATTTAATAAGTTGAAATAATATTAAATGCCATTTTTCGTTGAATAATACTAACCAAATAAATCATTACAATACACTAAAGATTCAAACAACAACATAAAATCTTTAATTAAACTAAGTCGATGGAGAAATCCTCAAAGTAGCAATCCTGAAACATGTTAAAAATAAGGTCAACATATTATGTTGGTGAGTTTCCATGAATTTGTACATACGTATGAAAACAACGTTTAAGAGCCAATTCATGTCATAGGTTAAGAAATATTGCAAGAATATAGATAGCATAATGTTACAATCAAACCTTGACAAAGATATCCATTACAAGTTATAACGATTAGCTAAGTGTACTTGGTTCCCATAGTGCTCAAGAATACGACACTAGGAGCCGGCAATAACCTCGGCTTTAGCACCAAATAGGCTTGTCAGGCCCATAGATCTATGACGTCGCTAGGCTAGCAATAGTTAATGATTGTTTTTTTACAAGATGACTATCATATAAGACTCACAGCATCTCAAATAACCATGACAAAGTTTATAAATGAATTGCTCGTGCATTTACAAGTATCAAGATGTTTTACAAGTGCAAGTTTATAAAGTTAACATGTTTCACCCCAAAAGGTGTGAAATAAAGTAAAAAGGGGCATGGAAAACTCACATTGTATAATGATGGAAGTAGAGTACATAAGGAAGCTTGGATGTTCAAGAGTCAAAGGTGATGTCCTAAAGGGTAAAAAGAAACAATAACTTGAGGTCGGAATTCATTACAAGAAGTTAGGATATTTAGAGAATGCCAAAAAAGCGAAAGGTAGATTGAAAAAGGATTATTGTACCAATTTTAGATTCTGGATAGAATGTTTGGTACGTGTTTGAACAGGTTTTAAAAATAGAAAACGGTTTCATAAAATTATAAAAATTTACAGTTAACTAGTTCAGAGTCTTCCGGACAACTTTCGTTCAAAAACATTTTTATGAAAATATCCGTAAATAGGTCAAAACAGCAGCACAAGACAAAAGGTGCTGAAATGCGCACTTATCTTGTGAAGGCTATTGTTGAGTCGTCCGATTGAGTTTGAAGAAGTATAAACTATCGTTAAAAAGGTAATTCAATGAACTTAATGTTGGAGTTGGATTTTACTCAAATTTAGTTTGTTATGACCAAGTTATTGTTAGTTGAAGTCAGAATATATTCTGCCAAATATGTAATAAGGCACTTTCTGTGCACTTTTAAAATTGCTAAAGCATAAAACGGGTTAGAACAAATTTATTATGTCGATATATGGTATATTAGACTTCGTTTAAGTTATGAAAAAATATTTCAAGACTTTTGCATAGCCATCATTTAGAGAAATAATCTTGTGGAATAACCGAATGCGGCGGCATAGCCGTCCATATGCAAACGGGATTCTTTGTTTACGTTAGTGTGTTGTTAGCTTGATTTAGGAATGTTAGTGATTGTTATAAGGTTAGTGAATATTAGAAGGTTAATGATCAAATGGTAATGATTAAAATTAAAATAGATTTAGTAGAAAAAATAATAAAAGTAAGAACATGAAAACAATTTGATGTTAGGATGATTGAAAGAATATAAAAATGTATAAATATAAGCAATATAAAATTACCTTAGTATTAGAAAATTCTTGAAACTACTTGTAAAAGAAAACTCTTGAAATTGATCATAAACAAAGAATGATGAAAGGTTTGTGTGTGAGAATTTTAGAGAATGAGCAAATAAAAAGTGAGGCCTAAACCTTGCTTTTATAGTTGAGGTTTGGAGGAGGTTATGAATGATTTTAATGATGAGTTACAAGTCTTTTAAAATAGAGTTATGATTAGAATTTAAAATAAATATAAAATTAAATAAATTAAAAATAAAAGAATAATTACAATTTAAACTCTAAATTTATGAAGACTCTAATTACAACTTTTTTTATTAAATCTTTATAAACTTTATAAATCTCACAAGAACTTGTAATTTGATTATTTATTTTAGTTGAATATTTTAAAATATTATAGATATTAATAACCTTTTAACATTTATAAAATTTATTTTATAAATTATAGAATTTAAGTTAAATTAATTAAGTGACACATTTATTGTTTTTGGAACACAAAAATAAATAAAATGACTAAATAATGAATTTGATTTACAAGATTGACTCAAACGGGTTCGGGTTTGGGTTTCTACTTTGAAAAAGGGCCGGATGTTACATATCTCTTAAGGATCTTAGTAGTTTATGACTTCAAAAGATTTTGTGTTTGGATGAGATGAGAACCGAGAGTTTCAAGGGTTTTGAGGGCGGTTTATGTGTGTTGTGTTGAGAGAATTTTAAAGGAGATGTGATTATGTTTTAAGAGTGTAAGAAGAAGAATTTTTTCAATGGTTTCAGAAGCTTAATATACCGAAGGTTTAAGTGTTTAAAGGGCGTGAAGGTGGCGGTTTTACACATGGGTTAGCTAAGAATTTGACACCTAATCTCCTTAGTAATAATGCCTATTCGATGAAGTGTCAATACAAGAAGTAGGCTTAGTGTCCAAAGCAATTATGGATCTTGCAAGTTGGCCGATTTGTTGGACACTAAGAGTGTCAAGAAGTTGCCACATTTCATAAGTAATGATGATGGGTTATGTAGCACAATTAGAAGAGTGCTTGGTGTTATTAGTATGGTGAGGATGCATGAACCGGCCAAGCATGGTGACTAGATTCATTATGGGTTTAATTTCTAGATGTTCATGCAAATGAAAGATTAGTGGCTAAGGTGGTGGTGGTGTTAGTGGCCGTAGGTCTTTAAAGTTGGTTTAGTGAGGTGTGATTTGGTTAAAAAATTTTAAAAATGTATCAAGTGTCTAAATTAGATAATTAGTTAGTATAGTGTTTGATGTTAATATGGTGTCTAGTGTTGTTGGTTAAAGTAAGATGACTTAAGAAGTTGTCTTTAGTCTTAATGAGGTGTTAGTGTAGGTTTTTGTTTAACTTTGTAGTAAACTTAGGTCATTATATAATAATTAGGTGTATGATACAATTAATTAAGTATAAAATCGCAAGGTTTAATACCTAAGCATCTTACTAAGATCATAATGTGAAAGCATATTCATATGAAAAGAGTCATGCATATAGATAGCATTATCTAACATGCACATTTATTTATACATGTTAAGACATATATATAATCACAAAAATTAAATCACATAAGGTCATTTAGAAATATGCAAAGTTGTATGAGATTTTAATTCTTATAGAATCTTAGCATTTCAATTTTCTAACCTTAGTTTTAGGGTCGTCACATATTGTGCACTAAGCTGGTACTGCGTCGAGGCTTATAAATAAGCCCCCATACATTGTGCACTAAGCTGGCTACAGTACCAGGGTGAAGCGACAAAGACCCCTTATCATTCATGGTCAATCTCAAAGATGTGACCCTTGATGCGCATCCTTCGGACTGAAACCAGCCGCACATCAGTTGAGGTAACAACATAATCGTGTTGCTCTCCTCATTTTGCTTGCAAGGCTTTTCATCATCATAAGGGCCCAAGGGTAACATCTATTAGGTTTCACTGTCATTTTTTTGTACCTTATGTTCCACTTTCATCATAGGTAATACTTATAGGTAATACTTATCGGGTATTCTTATCATTATCATCACATATCCTGGAACATATACATCATTAATAGCATTATCCCTATATAAAGGATATAACATTAAAACATTTGAACAACCGCATAAATCATTTAAACTTAAATACTATTCAAGCACAACACTAATTACCACTTATGCATACTTTATAAAAATTAAAAAAAAAATAGTTAACACAAGTGTTAACAGCGGACAACACTAGTCCACAGCGGACAACTAATGTCCATAGTGGACAGCCAAGGTCCACAGCGGACAGCTCCTATAATATAAAGGTCCACAGCAGACAGCCAAAGTCTACCACGGACAATTGTTTAAGCCTAAGTGCCCACAGCGGATAACCAGGGTCCATAGCGAACAGTACTAATCCTTTTAAGTGTCCGTAGCAGACAACCCATGTCCACAGCTGACAGTTCTTTGAAACCCAAGTGTCCACAGCGAACAATCAATGTCCACAGCGGATGACCATCAAGACTTAGGGTTATGCTCATACCACTTATGGTTCTATAAAAATGTACTCTAAAATGTTTACTTAGCATAAATTCATTAGATTCACATTTAGAACATATATACATCAACTATTAACACAGGAATCGTTCAAAGTTATGTTTTTTCATAAAAGGGGTCATATTAATCATGTAAAAACATACTGTTGACAGAGAAACATCACTTTGATATACATATCAGCCTCAAAATATAGAAAACGAGTAAAAAAGGGGATTCTAAAACTCACCTTAACTAGCCTTCGAATAGTACTCAAAACCCGAGAGCAGACCTGAGACTGTACATCTTTTGAAGAAATCTGTCTCTTGCTCTCTCTAAAACCGGTGGGAGCTCTTGCTCTCTCTAAAACCGGTTGATTTGAGGTGCATGGGAGTGAGTATGGGCGACCATCCCTCTTTTATACCCACTTATGGGTCAGTTTGGCCCTTGCACACTTTTACCCCTTCCACTAATATAAAATATCCTGTTTGCACCTTTACTTTTCTTTTTTGAAATTTTCGGGTGTTACAATGTTTCGACAAGAACTTTATTCAAGAGTTTTTTTACCAAATGGGTGTAAATGAAAAACTTATTTAACAAAATGGTGTAGTTAAAAAAATAATTACCAAAATAGTGTTTTTTTAATTTATTGTTTCTTACCTTTATTTTCATTGAATAGTTTATAAAAGTTATTTTAAAATTTTGAATTAATTCCTTTAAAGATAATTTCTTTAATTTTTAGAAATATGCTTTAGATAGGTCATTTCTTATAGTTTCTTAGAAATTATTTATATATTTATTTTAAGTTGTTTTATAATAATTGTTTTAAATGTTTAATCGTGATATAAAAAAGATGCTTTTAATTTATGTTACTTATTTAGATCTTTAAAACCTTTTAAACAGAGATCTTAACTTGTTTTAAATACGTATTTTTATAAATTTTTCTTCATGATGTATATAATTTTTTTTTAAAATTGCATTTGCTATTACGATAAGAAAATGTTTTCACATGGTTGAGCCATCTAAACTAGAACATTTAGAAGATGTTTGTTGGTTTAGTTGGTTTATAAATTTGGCGGTTTGGTTTATGGTTTGTGCTTTGAGAGACCGATTGGTTAAGTTTGCGCTTTGTACCAAACCGTATAAATTGGACCGTCTGTGTACATAGACTGATCTATCATATGTTGCAGGATTGGTGTTTGTCTCACAACATAAGATATTCTCACAAACTCACTTAATATCACTTGGTTTGATGAAGCAGAATCTCAAGTAAGTTCAGAAGAAATATAATAAGTTAATGAAAAAAAACAGGAGTGGCTTTTCAAGATACTCGTATATATTACTTCTCACAAACTATCTACAGCCGATTATACTTGGAAAACTAGCTGGAAGCTACAACTAGAAAAATACTACATTGCTAGAAGTAAAGCATCTTAGATAAAATACTATCCTAGATTAGGTAGTCATGATAGGTCCATGACTTACCTTTTGTCATCAACTAAAAGTGGCAACTATACTAACTGATAATGAATGAACAGTGGAAAAAGTATGGTCAACTACATGGGCGTGAGAAAGTGCCATGCAGTATATCAGAGTTGCAGCGGGCTGTCAGTCAGACTGTACGTATGTCCACTGGTTCATAGTTGGTTCTTCCGAAGCAAAATGACTTAGGAAGAAAAAATTCTTCCGAGGTCATTTTGGCTTTGGAAGAAACAACTTCTTCCGAACTTCTACAAGTCTTTAGGACTTTATTCTTCGAAAGACTTTGTCTTTGGATCTTCTAAGTTGTATACTTTGGAAGGAGAACAACTTGGTCTCGAAAGACTGAGTTCTTCCTTTGGAAGTTCTTCATACTTTGAGCTTCAGAAGATCTTTGACTGAGTTTCGGAAGAGCAGCTTTGTCTTTGGAAGACCACTTCATTTAGCACTTCAAAAGTCTTCTAAGTGTTGTTTTTTGTTGCAGCCTCATATGATCCAACAAACTCCTCCTAGGCTGATGCTACCAAAACTTCACTTCTTCCTACTCCTTATGGTCTTCAACACCAGGGAAAGCAGATATTTGTCTGTCTTCTTGTTTTTCACTGATGTGGTGGTGAGGAATTTGTACAAGTCATCCATTGATAGTAGATCTAATCTGTTGCTCTGGATGACACGTACCCTTTGCTGTGTCCTTTTGAAGAGAGTTAGTTGATGTGAATTATAGTCATATTCCCATATAACTATAGGTTTAGAAGTTGGTCCCTCAACCATCTGTAGGAATGTTCTTCCTTTTCTGGTTGCTCCTTCTTCTTCTTTCTTTCCTCTCTTTTTCAACTTTTATTCAGTTTTGGTTCTCTTTGTAAGCTCATCAACATGAAGACTGCTAAGATGATTCCTTATGTGAGCAGCAATTTGAGAGTTGGAGGGATTGGAAAATGGTCTCTCTGCTAACTCAGCAATGTCAAATCTGCTAGAGTGTAGCAGAGCTGATGTGTCAAGTCTGGTTACTTGACCATTGTAACCTCTCGTATTTTTATTTAACGTGTGATTAACATCGTTATCTCTTGTAAGGGCTTGCTTTGTTATTAATGCAAATACGAGGACTTATGTGTAACTTGTGGTATCCTTGTAATTTAGATGCAATTAGATAAATAATAACTAATAATAATAATAATAATAATAATAATAATAATAATAATAATAATAATAATAATAATAATAATAATAATCATGAAAGAAAATGTTAATGTTAATAATAAAAATAATAATAATAATAATAATACTAATAGTAGTAAATAATCTTAATAAGTGTTACAACTGAAAATGAATAAAAAACAAAATGAGTTAAATATTTTAAAACTTGTAATTAAATGTTTGGGCATAAAATAATAAAATTAAAACCACAGGGACTAAAACTGTAATTCTGATAAAATACAAAACTTAAACTTTGAGTTGATTTTGTAAATACTTAAACCGCATGGACCAAAATGAAATTTTCTTTAAACCCAACCCCATCCCCTTTTTCCCGGCCACTTCCGGCCAAACTTTCGGTCAAACTCCGACCAGCCCTAAAACCACACTAAAAATCATAATTAAAAACTACAAATCGTTCCTAAACTCGCCGCGAACATGTTTCGAACCAGGGTGTGTGTTTAATTCGAGATTAACACAATTTTACTAAGCAATCAAACCCGAACCGAAACTATCTCGAATCAACAACCGTTCCCCCTTAAATCACAGTAATAACGCAATTAAACGTATACAAACGTTCGGATAATCAAATAAAACTTAATGGGATGATTAATCCCACCTGAAACAGTCTGAAATTCATTTAATTCGGCCTGAAACGGCCGACAAACATTCGATAGCCGCTGGACGGGTTCTAGCTTGAATTGAACCTATAAATTAGAGGGCAAATGCTCTCGATCTTTTCTTTTCACTATCTGAAACATCAATTTCAGCGAAACACACACGCATCAAAGATTTAATTCAAGAACACAGTCGCGGTTTTGTTTGAATCCTAAATCGACAACCACAACACCAAACAGGTAATTAAAGGACCCTTCTGATTTTTTACATGGGGAATAAAAGCCCCATGATTAATTTGAGTTTAACTAACGATTTGATGTTCAATTTGATCGATCCGAATATAGGGTTTATATGAAATTGGGGGATTTCTGGGAGTTTACTTTTAAAAATTGATTTCGGAAATAAAACATAAAACAGGGCACTTGCCCAGCGGTTAAAGCATTGTGTGGCTATGCAGGGGACCCGGGTTCGAACCCGAGTCCCTGCATTTATTTTTAAAAGTGTTTTTTTTTAGTTTTAAATTTTCAGAAAAACATTTTAATATTTTGATTAATTATATAAAAATTATTTTTAATCAGAAATCAAATAAAATTATTTTTGTTTAAATTTTCTTCTAAATTTAATTAATAAATCATTATTCTCTTATTTTTAAACATTATAAAATTGTTATAAAATACAACTTTTTATTAAATTGTAACAAATCTCCTTTAATTTCCAGGAATTTAAATTTAATAAATTATTCATTTTCATGAAATATATTTACAACCTTAATTTTATATTTTGAGAATAAATATATGTACATATTTAAAATGTACATTTATTGTGATAAATAGAATTAATTTAATAATTAAAATTATAAAATTTACTATTGTATCAAATAGTAGATAATAATTTGTTGATAATAAAGGTTTAACTTTTATTAATAGTGTTAATCTTTAAAAATTCTTATCAATTAAATACCAAAATAATAACAAATTGTACCTATTTAATAATTTAAAAATCATGGTTAAATGGTTTATAAATATAACACTATAATCACCATGATTAACTTAACACGTTGTTCATTTAGGTTGAACGTTAACGAATCCTCGGTATTATATACAAGACTTCTTATTTGTCATCTTTATAATCCAAGTGAGTTTTTCCATGCCCTTTTATATATATTTTCACACTTTGGGGTGAAACATGTTAACTTTATGATAATTGCACTTGTAAACTCGTTTGAATCTTGTAAACATTTGGGTAATTCATCTTATTTGTCATGGTTGGTTGGACTTTAGTGATTACCATGTGATGACTAATATATGTACAATCATTAACTATTGCTAGCCTGGCGACGTCATAGATCTATGGGCCTGACAAGCCTACTTGGTTAATCCAAGTACACTTAGCTAATCGTTTAATCTTGTAATCTTGTAATCTATCAAGGTTTGATTGTTACATTTGTTCATCCATCCCTAATTACTTTATTCAATAACCTATAACATGAATTGCCATCTTTTATATATATTTATGTATAAAAACTATGGAAAACTCACTAACATTATGTTGACCTTTTATTTTTAACATGTTTCAGGAAATGATAATGCTTAGCTTGCTATGAAGACAATATCACATCTAGGACTGGACCTAGAATAAAATAAAAATGCAATTTTTATCATTGAACGTTAAAATTTCTATGTTTTGGAACATATTCTATTTCTTAAATGTATGTCTTGAATATTGAGTTTTAATAATATTGTCATTTTAAATTAGCGTTGTGTGGTATGAACAATCTTAACCCTCACATCTCGACGTTTCCGCCGTTAAGGTTGGGGTGTGACAACCATTCTCCCTTTGCATAACAAAGGTGCGTGTATCTTCATCGAACCTCCACTAGACAATTTGGCTTCTAGGATTAAGGGGATTAGTTGACAGCTTGTCCTCTTTTCTTGTGTCCAGTAGAGTCACCAGTCTCCTTCTTAACTTATTCTCTTCTTCTTTAAGTGTATCAGAATTGGTTGCAAGAAGTTGGAGAGCTTGGTCCAGTGTTTCCCTTGGCAGATCAAGGAATTCATTTCTTATGAGGGAACAGGAAGAGCCATCAATGTATTTCAGGTTTATAGACTCTTTTTCATAAAAGATGTCGCTCAAGGTTGTGCAGTTGGTGAACTTCCTTTTAATCTTCTTGAATTCTTCTAAGGACAGGGGCTTAGATGGTTTAGAAGATGATTTGGGTTGAGATTAGGTTCGGGGTTGTGTTTTGAGTTTTAAGATAGATGGTGGTGGTGGTTGTTGAGAAGCAGGGGGTGAAAGTGTAGGAATGGCTGATGGAGTTGGTTCAGGGGTGTAAGGTTTAGTGATTGGCTTAGTTTTGATAGGGAAGGGAAAAGGTGTGGGCATAGGTTTTGTAGGTTGTGGTTGGGTGGTGGTGCTGGTTTGGGTTTGGGAGTTGGTTTAGGTGTCATCCTCTGAACACATTTCCTTAGAGATGCCTCCTGCCTTCTTCCTAAGCGAATGTTAGCCTTGATGTCGCTGACATGTCGCTGTAGGGTGATCGATGTCGAAGTATCAATCAAATAAGATGTTAAAATGTGTGTTCCTATTCACCTTAAACTAGTTAGGGTAAGTAGGGTTGTCGATCCTCGTGGAATTAGTGGTCGGTGTATTGTACTTTAATTTATAAAATACTAATTAATTAAATTAACAAATTACTTAACTATTGCCTCTTGGCTGTGAAAATTGGATTTTTGGAATAATTAATAAATAAACTAAGAAAACAACTTGGAAAGAATCAAACTTGATTAAGAAAACGATTATAAGAGAAAGTAATCCACTTCGGTTTTAGGTTTGGTTTTCAGCGATTGTTTAGTTTAGCTTCATGGAAAATCCTTAATAGGGACTCTATACATGCGATGATTAAGTGATATCGATAATCAGGACTTAATGGGTCTTGATACACAATGCCAATTCAATTAGAAACGAAAACTTGCAATCATATAATTTCCGGAAGATTAAATGATATTCAAATAAAAGTTTACCAACGTCGTTGTTTAAATAATCAAAACACAAGTTAAACTCATAAAAGAACTTAACGGGTTCTAAAGTTTAATCCCAACAAAGTTAAACAAAAACAAAAACCTAATCACATAAAACCTAATACCCGAAGTCGATCACGAGATGATTAGCCACTCATTGTTCTTGAATGATCTTCAAAACCGTTGTTGATTTGCATTCCGGATGATTGAATCTTGTTTTTGAGAGTTGGAATGGTGAAAAATTGATCTCAGAATGCCCAAAATTCGTCTCTAAACGTTCTAGGTCGAATGGGAATCAAGTGGTGGCTGAAACATAATAAAAACACGATTTTATAGGTTTTCAAAAATTGTCCTGGCGTAGCCTACGCCATCCAGCGTAGCCTACGCTGGGACCCTTTCTGTTGATTTTTTTCCTTGAGCTGGCGTAGCCTACGGTGGCTACAGTAGGCTACGGTGGAAGCCTTTTTGCTGCACTTTGAAACTTCGTTTCTTGATTCCTCCAATGACTTGTTTTATCATGTAAGCTTCCAAATTCCTTGTTTTTCCTACAAAATCACTTCCAACTCATAGTCAACCTATTCAACTCAATCACATGCATATAAACGAATAATCATACGTAATATTTGACGTTTAAACACTTAAAACACTATTCCAACGCACACACATCATAGGGTCTTTCGAGACATGGGACCCACCTACCTACCAGTGATTCCGTGGGCTTTAAGGTAGACTTTCATCCATTCCTTATCACCCTAAGTCTTGGCAGCTGCAAGTTTTGCCTCTTCCTCCATCTTCTTCTTCTCCTTCAGCTTCTCCCTGGCAGCCTTCTTTCTCTCTTTGTTGATCTGATCTTGTTCTTTGTGAAAAAGGAACAAGATCGTATCATATTCATAAGAGTCTAGCTCCTTCTGAGAATAGCCTCTCGTACAGAGAAAGGCTATCCTCTTCTTCCTCTCCTCTACCTATGCCTCTTCCATCTTTCTCCTCTTCTCCTCCTCTATGGCTAACCTTGCTGCCTCTTCTTTTTCCTTTTGTAGTAAGGTTGCCTTCTCTAGCTTCACAAGCTCAACAAGTGGGAGTAGAAGTATTTCTTCATTGTCTACTCCTAAGCTGATGAACCTATCTATGACCTCCACTCTCCTCTGATTATTGATAATTTCTTGGGCGGCTGCTGCTGCTTTGCTGCTTGCAGCCAGCAGCTTTCCAGTATCAAGTCTTCCTTTCTTCTTCTGCTTCTCCAGCCTTTCCTCCTCTAGAAGCTCTTCAGCTATGAGCTTCCTCTTCCCTTTAGGATCAAAGGAAGATTCAGCCTTTGGAGACACAGGCTTAGAGGATTCAGGTTGGGGAGAGGGGGTTTGAACTTGTGGTGCATGGGAGATTGGAGTTGTAAGAAAATCCTCACTTTTGACCTCAGAAGCCAGGTCAAGAATGGCCTCTGTGATAAGCAGGTCATCGGACAAGGAAGATAGTTCAATTATTCCTTCTGCAGCTTGGATTTCTGCTTCGGAAGTAATTGGAACTGCACTACCTGTCCCTCTTAAGTTGGTTGCTGAGCCATCAGTCTGTATCTCCCCTTTGAATTTAAACTCAGGTTTAATAGAGACCTTAAGTTGACCAACTTCCTCCTCAGAGGTAGATGGTGCACTCAGCCTTTGAAGCTCTTTAGCTCCAAAATAGGCAATGCCAACATCAAGGGAGGGTTGTTCAAGTGAAGAGCTTATTAGAAAGTTGGTTAAAAATCTGTTAAGGTTAATAAGCATCCTTGGGTCCATTTGAATGGTAATAGGAGGTGGTTGAGGAAAGATGGTTGCAGGGTGTTGCTGTATAGAATAGAATGAAGAAATGGCATCAAGGGAAGTAATGGTAAGGTTGGGTTTCACATGTCTTTGTTTTTGAACATTCTCCCCCTTTTTGGTAGCATCATCTATAGAAGTAGATGAGCTGGAGGAAGAACTTAAAGAAACCTAAGTTGGTACATGCCTAACAGATTTTTCAATCTATTTCTCAGCTAGTTAAGCCTTGAGATTTTCAATCTCAAGTTACTGAGTGACAGACCTATCTTCTAAAATCTTAACCTTTAATTCAAGGTTTGAGACTTTAGAAAGTAGGTCTCTCGTAGTGAGTTGCAGACTACCCTCATCTTCTTTTGAAGAATCATTGGGAAATGAGATAACATACCTAGTATGTTCATTATCACCACCAGTAGTGGTTTCTTGGCACCCTGGATACCCTTTCATACTGATGTCTCTTTGAGAGGCATTAATTGGCAAGGTTGCCCTAGATTCAGTCTCAATGATGTTACCACGGTCCTGAGAGGCTATTGAAACACCCTCAGTAGTGGTAGCTGAAACTACATGAGTCACCTCCATGCTGGTTGTACTCACCTCAGTTTGGCTTAGCTGATGTGTGCTAGACATCAGAGGTTCCCTGGGGCTCAGTTGATCTTGAGAGTGGTGAGGTAGATCAACATCATGGCGCTGATGAAACATGATATCCTCATCAGGTCGGGTTAAAAGGTCAATAAAGGATAGGGAGGTTATATCTAATGACCCGGGATGTTGGTCAACACCTAATGGCTCTTCTGCAATAGCAGTTGAGCCAATGATGTGGCTATCCCTTTTTGGCTGCTCAGGGGAGTGTTGAGACTCACCCTGAGGGCTTATGGCTTGGGTAGTGGGCTTATCAGGTTGAGATTGAGGAGACTCAATGCTAATATTAAGGTCAATGGTGGAGGATGGTTGGACCTCTGGCTGAGTGGGAGCCCTGAATTCCACTCTAGCCTTTTTGGTTTGAATAGAGGGGACTTGACCAATCAGAGTAGATTGATCAAGGGTTCGTTTGGGGTGTCTTTTGTAGGTAATTTTGATTGGGTGGGAAGAAGTAGATGGCATTGTAGTGATGGTGTCTGGTGTGGGTTCATCACCTGCTAGGCTTGCAGGGATGTCACCAGGAGCCATTGGCTCAATCATATCCTGATGGAGATCAGTAAATCTTCTAGTGAAATTGGTGGACAATGTCTTGAAGATGCCAGGCCTCATGTGAGAGACCAGTAGAATATTTGCATATTGTAGTTTGTCCTGGTCCAGCTCACAGTTGATTATATGCTAAATGAACTGGGGATACATATAGAATTGATCCCGGGTGAGATTACCTCTTAGGTTGTTCAGTACAAATCATGAGTAGTTGAAGCGTAGGCCCTTTACCAACCCATGGACTAGGCAGCCCAGATCATATTGGATTTGATCCCATCCCCCTGACTTGTTGGATAGGCAGTGCAGGACGATATGCAGCAAGAACTTCCAATTATAGGAGAAATAAAACTTGTGGACATGCTCACATCTCCTCCATATCCCATCTGAGTGTAGGTATCCTCCAACTCAGACTTGGGGAATTCAGTTGGGGCGACTTCATCATGGAGTTCCAGATGCTCCTGATGGTTGTCTCACTTATGGTGATCTCCTGCCCGCAGATCCTCGATCTGATGACCTTTTCATCGTTAAGCGTTTCACTTTGACTATTGGCCCAGAATTCAACCAAATGGTTTGAGTAAATGGTGGGGTTAACAGTGAGGGTAGTGAAGTATGTTGATTATGACAAAAACTGGACAATAGGGGCAAAATCAGCATCCTTTGAAGAATCAAGGATGGTGACCTGGTTGTGTTGGGGATTCAAGGCCATTGTTAAGAAGTATTGTTTGATTGAAGGAATTTGAGAGTGAGTGAAGAAGATAATGGAAATTTAGGGCTTTCGCAGTAGTAAAGAAATAGAGTCGGAAGTTTTTAAATAGGGGGTAAGAAGCCAAACCGATAAGGTGAGAAGATGGATGAAAGGACGGTTTAGGTTTCGATTTGACTAGGGCGGTAAGATAAACCATTTAAAATACTCCGACAATCATCAATAAAATCTTACTTTTTACAGAGTGGGGCTCAAATATTTCCGTTACATAGTAAAAGTTTTCTTCTGAAGGTAAAATTACTTTCGAGAGAAAACACTTGTGTTTCTCAATATTGTCTTCCGAAGCCATTTTACTTCCGAAGGCAAACCATGTCTAAAAGACAAGTTTGCTTCCGAGAGTTAGGACTTCTTCCGAGCAAAGAAGTTAGTAAGCTTCAGAAGTGAATTTGATTTATGATCAAATTTTCTTCCGAGGCTGAAAACTCTTCGAAAGAGAATACTTGTGCAGAGGAATTTGCCTTCGGAAGATAGATAAAGATCTCTTCCGAGGGTAAATTTCTCTTTGGAAGATATCATACTTAGAAATTTTTTTTTTGAAGAAAACCTTTTGTAACATGGCTTAGATTGTATTTAGACAACATGGATAAGACATATTTTAAAAGGTTTTCAAAAGAGATAGACTAGTCAATGTTAATCATCCCAATAGCTGTGATTAAGTATTTAAATCTTTGTTCATCAAAGACTTTGGTGAACAAGTCAGCATATTGTTCATTTGAGTTGACTTTGACTAGTTGATTAGATTTTTCTCATGAATATCTCGAATGAAATGGTACCTGATGTCAATATGCTTTGTCTTGGAGTGCTTGACTGGATTTTCTGTGATAAAAATCACACTCTTGTTGTCTATGTGGATAGGAGTCTCTATGAAGTTGAAACCATAATCCAGCATCTGATTTTGAATCCAAAGTAGTTGAGCATAGCAGCTTGCAGTTAAGCATAGCAGCTTGCAGCAGCAATATACTCAGCTTCAGCAGTTGATGTGGATACACATGATTGCTTTTTACATTGCCAGGAGATGATCCTTCCACCAAGAAATTGACATCCTCTGGATGTGGATTTCTTGTTGATATTGCAGCCACCATAATCACTGTTAGTATAACTATAGAGGTTAAAATCCTTATTCTTAGGATACCAAAGACCCAGTTTGGGAGCTCTTTTGAGGTATTTAAGAATTTTCTTGGCAGCAATTAGATGAGACACCTTTGGAGAAGCTTGATATCTTGCACAGATGCAAGTTGCAAACATGATATCAGGTCTACTTGTAGTGAGATACATCAGAGATCCAATAATTGCTCTGTACTGATACTGATCAGTATCCTCCCCCTTAGAATCAGGACAAAGATTGTGATTTCTGGGTATAGGTGTCTTGGCTGGCTTACAATCTTTCATCTCAAATCTTTCTAAGATGTCCTTGACATACTTAGATTGATTTATGAAAAGCCCTTCTTCCATCTGAATCACTTGAATTCCAAGGAAGAAATCCATCTTTCCCATGGAACTCATTTCAAACTTCTTCCTCATGATGCTTTCAAAGTCTTTGCACATTTGGTCATTTGAGGAACCAAATATGATGTCATCAACATAGACTTGTACAAGCAACATGTTCTTCCCAGACTTCTTTGTGAACAATGTCTTGTCTATTCTGTCTCTAGTATAGCCATTCTTAAGAAGAAACTGAGACAGTGTCTCATACCACAGCCTAGGTGTCTGATGCAACCCATAAAGAGCTTTATCAAGTTTGCACACATAGTTGGGGTGCTATGGGTCTTCAAATCCAGGTGGCTGGCACACATAAACTTCTCTGTCGATATCCCTATACAGAAATTCACATTTGACATCAAGTTGATAGATTGTGAAGTTCTTGGATGCTGCAAAAGCAAGGAAGATTCACACAACCTCAAGTCTTGCAGCAGGTGTAAAGACATTTGTGTAATCTATGCCTTCCTCCTGTGTGTATCCTTGAATAACAAGTCTTGCTTTGTTCTTGATGATCAAACCTCTATCATCTCTTTTGTTTCTGAACACCCATTTAGTGCTAATGGGGACTTGGCCAGGTGGCAATGGACACAAGTTCCATACCCTTTGCCTCTTGAATTGAAGCAACTCCTCTTGCATTGCTTCTATCCAGTTTTTGTCCTTGAGGGCTTCTTCTACCTTCTTTGGTTCCATCTGAGTAAGAAAGCATAAGTACAAGCAGACATTCCCATTATGGGTCTGGCTTCTTGTTTTCACACCTTTTGAGACATCCCCAATAATGTTTTCAGCTGGATGAGTGTTATGTATCCTGAGCCTAGGAATCACATCTAGTTGTATAGATAGATCCAGGTTTGAGAAGTTTTGCTCAGGATTTTGAACACCATGACCAGCTGATGTCTCACGCTCATTCAATGAGGACCGATTGAATGAATGTGTGATAGTATCAATGGTATTTTGCTGAGAAGCGGTATCAACAGTTGCATGTTCTTCCAGATCACTGTCTTTATTAGCTTGGTGTTGACTGCTTGAGTTGTCAGCTATGGTGTTTTGAGGCTCAGTTGGCTGACAACTAGTTGAAGCTCTATTATTTCCTGAGATATTCAAGCTTTCAGGACTTTCAGTTGAAGGAGCTTGATCTTCATTTCTTCTTGGAGAACTTGGAATAGGTCTTGGTAACTCAAACATTCGATCTTCATAGGGGTCACTTTAAGTTCCTGTTCCAGCTGAACATTCTTACAAGATGGTTTAGAATAGTTTAGAAACAATTCTAAATTGAAGATATAATCAGGACCATTGCCCTTAACACAAGGAGTGTGCTCATTGATAACAATGTTGGATGAATCCTTAAATTGTTGATTTTTGATATTATACACTCTATATGCAATAGAGGTTGAGGAATATCCAACAAAGATAGCATCATCTGACTTTTCAGCAAATTTTGCTAAATTTTCCTTTGTGTTAAGTATGGTGCACCTGCTGCCAAAGGACCTAAGAAAGCCAATGAATGGTGGCCTCTTGTTTCATAGCTCATAAGGGTCTTTCTATGGGTCTTAACAATGAGAACCCTATTCTGCACATAGCATGCAGTGCTGACTGCCTTTGCCCAGAAAGTTAGAGGCAGATTGAATCAGCTAACATAGTTCTTGCAGCCTCAATAAGTGTCATGTTTCTCCTCTCAGCAACACCATTCTGTTGAGGAGTTCTAGAGGCAGATTTGAATCAGCTAATATAGTTACAAAATGAGTCAAGAACTTGATTCTTAAACTCAGTCCCTTGATTACTTCTAATAATTTTTACCTTGTGATGTTTCTGATTATCAATTTTAAGAATAAAAGATTTTAAAGTTTCAGCAGTTTCATCATTAGTTCTTAAAAAGAAAACCCATGTAAATCTTGTGAAATCATCAACAATCACAAGACAATATGATTTCCTTCCAATTCTCATTATACTTGTGGGACCAAAAAGATCCATGTATAATAAGTGTAATGGGGTGGTGATGGAGTTAACCTCTTTGGATTTGTGAGAAACCTTATGTTGCTTTCCTTTCAGGCAGGCAACACAATTATCTTTACAGATAAACTCCTTTTTGGGCACACCATGTACCAAATTATTTTTAACTAATTTATTCATGGTTTTAAAATTAACATGGCATATTCTTTTATGCCAAAGAGTTGACTCAACACCATTTGCTTTGGAAAGAAAGCATGATACTTCACCCAGTAGGGAAGCATTGTTCATATCCAGCTTGTACATATCCCCTCTCCTGGGAGATCTAAGAAGAACCAATTCTTGAGGAATTGTTATCCCGGGTTTGAGGATGATGCACTCATGTTCTGTGAAAAGCATTTGGTGCTTTTGATCACAGAATTGAGAAACACTTAAGAGATTGTGTTCAAGATGTTTGACAAAGTTTACTTTGTCAACTTTTAACTTACCATTGGATACACTACCTCTACCAGAAATGTATCCTCTGGCTTCACCTCCAAACTGAACAGGACCTCAATCAAAATGTTCAAATTTTGTAGGAGAGATCTGTTCCCTGTCATGTGCCTGGAGCATCCACTGTCCACAATCCAAACATTTCCATTCTTGTCATGTGGATGTCCTTGCACATAAGGTGAAAGGATTAGTTATTATTGGAAACCCAAGCCTTGTTGGTCTTGGGCACTTCCAATTCAGATGATATAATTGAACCAAAATGTATGCATGGGGGTTCAATTATGGTTTGTGAAGAAGAGGGTTGGGCTGCAGTATCTTTCTTGATCTTCCATTCCATCCTTTAGTTGATCAGTGTTGATGAGCCTGATGAGGCTTGAGCAGCATAACTTGCTTCCGAGGGTTCTTTCTTCTCGGAAGAAGTTTTCACCACCTTTTCTTCCAAAGCAGTCTTCTTCTCGGAAGGTTTCAAATGATTCTTTTTGTTCCTTTGTTTGTTCTTTAGCTTGTCTTCCGAAGCAATTTTCCTTTCTGAAGAATGAGTTTCTTCTGTAAGAAACTTAGCTTTGGAAACAAGCTTTCCTTTCCTTAACACTTGGACCATATGGTAAGGTCCAAATATGAAACCATCCTTGACTCATTCTTTCTTAACATTAGATGCATAATGTGTGTTTGCTGGATTGTAGTAACAATCTTTAGCCATGTGGTTATGCAGACCACATATTATGCATTTAAAGTTATTCTTGATGGGTCATGTTGACTTTTGTTTCTTGCTCTTCTTTTCTTTTTTAACATCCTTCCCCTTTAACTTTTGATCCTTCATCTAGATAGGAGTGCTGGTACTATACTCTTTTCCTGAATTAGGATTTCCAACCACTTAAAATCCAGCTGATATGAATACACGCCTTGGGTATATCTTTAACTTAGTCTCAACCACTTCTTGGTAGTTTTTCTTGCTGATTTTGTTCTTTCTAGCTTTGGTGGTTAAGGGTTGATCATCAGTGGTATGGATGAGGTTTTCTACCTTATCCTTCCCTGTGGTGGTTACCATTATTGCATCATTCTTCTGCTCATTAGGTAGTGGGTCAGTAGTTGGAACCTCTTGCTCCTCAGTACCACATCTTGGCTATCTAATAGACACAAAGGAGTATGGTGGAGCAATTTCATTGGTTCCCGACCCCTGTAGTTTGAGTGTTCATGTTTTAAAGAGGACATAGTTTTCTCTAACTCTTCTATTTTGAGTTTGTAGTCAGATTATGCCCTCTTAAAATTAGATTTTAGTATATTTAAATACTCAATATCAGATTTAATTTCGATGTTGTAGTCCTAATACAATTTGACCTTAGCCATACAGGCTGGGGTACAAAGATGTTCATATACCTTAGTGTCTTTAGTTCCAGCCTTGAGAGCTTGAGCAGGAGTGACATCTTGCACCATGAAGCTCCAATCAACTTCTTGAGCAACAGCTGTAGTATGTTGCTCAGTAGGTTTGGCTGTAGCCTTTGGGGTAGCAGGATGTTGGGAGGCTTGAGTTGCTCCAGGATTGAATCTAGGGGTATTGCATTCCCTTACAAAATGACCAAGTTAGTTGCAGTTGTAGCACTTGGCCTTGGTCTTGTCAAACCCAAATTTGCTATTGGTTGGGTTCTGAGTGAACTGCCTTCCAGTTCTTTTAAAGAACTTCTTTGCTCTGTTGGTCAGGAGAGCCATCTGTTGGAAAATGTCCATGTATTCAACATCATCTGGGCTGAAACACTCTAGATCATCAAAACAGAATTGAAAAGAGTGCTCACTCCCTGAAACAAAGGCACAGCTATCCTGGAAAGGATTTTGTTAAGCCTATTGAGACCTGGGTGTCTTAGGGAATGTGATGTATGGCCTAGAGGAAGAGGATGGTTGTTAGGGGTAGTTCAGGTACAACTGGGGCTGGGGAGTTCTTGAACCTTCAACAATATGTAGAGCATTGCTAACAGGAAGGTTTGAGGGTCTATTCATCTGATGGCTTTTCTGAGTTTCCATCTCCATACGGTATCCATCTAGGATTCCATATAGTTCAGTCATAGTGAAAGTGTTGAGATTCTCAGTTCTATTGATTGAGACACAATAGAAAGTCCACTCATGAGGAAGTGCACTGATGAACTTTCTTACTATGTCTCTCTTCTCAAGAACCACTCCCATAGACTGAAGAGAGGTGATCAAGTCCATGTACCTGAAGTATTGTTGGCTCAAGGTCTCACTAACAATATATGTAAAGTTCTCAAACTTCTGCTTCAGCACATCTTTCTTGGACTCCTTGGATTCAATAGAACCAGAGTACATCAGCTTCAAAGCAGCAAAGAGTTCTTTGGCAGAGTCGCATTGCTTAAAGCCTACCATTATAGAGTTTGGTATAGCCGTAAGCAAAACAGTCATGGCTTTACAGTCAATGTCCATCTTCTTGAAGTCTTTATCAGAGTAGTCTTCAATGGCCTTCTCAATCATGGCACCATTACCAGCTGGGGATTCCACCTTTGGTTGGTATGGACCATGAGTAACTAATCTCCACATGCGGCTGTCTTGATACTTGATAAAGCCTTCAATATGTTTGCACCAGGTTCCAAAATCATCAGGAGTGATGATAGGAGCCTTGGTCATGGTTCCCATCCCAGACTCAGAAAATTTCTGGTTAAGAGCCATTTGAGTGAAGTGAGTGAGTGTGAAGAAACAAGGGTGGTTTGGGATGGTAAGATCTCACAATCAAGAGCCTAAAATGCTTTAATACCAATTGCAGGATCAGTGTTTGTCTCACAACACAAGATATTCTCACAAACTCACTTAATATCACTCGGGTTGATGAAGCAGAATCTCAAGTAAGTTCACAAGTAATATAATAGTTAATAAAAACAAGAACACACAAGAGTGGTTTTTCAAGATACTTGTATATATTACTTTTCAACTCAGGTTTACAAGACTCTTACAAGCATAGTTACTAAGTTACATTAAGAAACTATATATACTACTATCTACAGCTGGTTATACTTGGAAAACCAGCTGGAATCTATAACTAGACAAAATACTATCCTAGATTAGGTAGTCATGACAGGTCCATGACTTATCTTTTGTCACCAACTAAAAGTGGCAACTGTACTAACTTATAATGGATGAATAATGAAAAAAGTATGGTTAACTACATGGGCGTGGGAAAGCGTCATGCAGTATATCAGAGTTGCAGCGGGCTGTCAGTCAGACTATACTTATGTCCACTGGTTCATAGTTGGTTCTTCCGAAGCTAAATGACTTCGGAAAAATAAATTCTTCCGAGGTCATTTGGCTTTGGAAGAAACAACTTCTTCCGAACTTTTGCAAGTCTTCAGGACTTTATTCTTCTGAAGACTTTGTCTTTGGTTCTTCTAAGTTGTATACTTCGGAAGGAGAACAACTTGGTCTCGAAAGACTAAGTTCTTCCTTTGGAAGTTCTTCATACTTTGAGCTTCGAAAGATCTTCGACTTAGCTTCGGAAGAGCAGCTTTGTCTTCGGAACCACTTCATTTCGCACTTCAAAGGTCTTCTAAGTGTTGTTTTGGTTGCACCAGCATCATATGATCCAACATATGTGTATAAAATACATATATTTTTTTAATACCGTGATGTTTTTAAATACTTAACTGTTTTTTCTAAATTTCAGATAAGAGTTAATTACATAAATGGTTCATATGGTTTATCCAAAATAATAGGTTTGGATGCTAAGACTTTTTTATAACAGGTTGGGGTACTGTGTTTTAAATTTTGTAACGAGCTAATGTACTAATACTAACAGATGTTAGTTTTTCTGTTAAGTTTAAGTAAAATGACTAAAAAACTCTTTGAGGGACTACTTTTGTAATTTTATATATTTATTTTATCTAGGGACCATTACTGTAATTACATATAAGTTTAAAAAACCCAACCCTTTTTCCTCGTCAGCCACCATCACCGCCATCTACCCACCACCACCACCATCTACCCACCACCCGCGCCTCCTGCCCACCAACCATCACTAAACACCCATGAAGACCATAGTCACCGCCATCTACCCACTATCACCGCATTATCACCACCATCGCAACATCACTATAATCAACGCATCATCACTATCGTCACATCATAACAATCACCGCATCATCACCACCATCACAACATCACCATCGTCATCATCATCCCCACCTCCACCATCGCACCATTATCATCATCTCATCAAATCCTCCTTTCCTTTCCCCAGTTAACCTTTAAATTTAAAAAATTGGGTATTGATCTCCATCAGGGTATTGAGTGGTACATGGTGGTACAGGTTGGTACTGGGTGGTCTATAGGGGTTTAGGGGTTTATAAGGGAAAGGGAAGGGGATTTGGTGATGACGATGAGGATAATCGAGAAGGGTGCGATGGTGTGAGGGTATTGGTGCGATGGTGACCGGCGATGAGACCGATGGTAGTGACAGGCGTTGGAAGATAACAGTGGAAAAGGGTGACGGTGGTGGTGTTAACGGCTGGTGGTGGGTGGTTCATTGGAAGTTAACATGGGAAAGGGGAGGAGGGATTTTGTGATGTGGCTGATGGTGATGATAATGAAGGTACCAAAGGTGGAGATGGATGATGGTGGTGTGAGGGTGGTGATGACCGCTGGTGATGCTAGCGGTGGTGGCCGGCGGTGATGTCTGACAGCGACGGCAGCGATGAAAATTATAGTTTAGTGATTGTTTCAATATATATATATATATATATATATATATGTGTGTGTGTGTGTGTGTGTGTGTGTGTGTGTGTGTAGATTTATATATAAATATAATATTTTAATTAAATTACACAAATAGTCTCTCAAATTTACATAAATAATCCTATAATGTGAAAAGACTAAATTGCCCTTGAACTTAATAAAAAATCTAACGGATGTTAGTATTAATACCCAAACTTGTTACAAATTTAAAAGTGAGTACTCAAGCTTGTTACTTTTTTTTGTTAGTACCCAAACCTGTTATTTTAGATAAATCACATAGACTGTTTATGTAATTAACTCTTCAGATAATAAAGTTTAGTTTACAACAATCATTAAGATGATTAAAAAATCGTTAACGTAAA
Organism: Flaveria sonorensis; assembly: GCA_025506505.1. Classification (NCBI taxonomy): domain Eukaryota; kingdom Viridiplantae; phylum Streptophyta; class Magnoliopsida; order Asterales; family Asteraceae; genus Flaveria; species Flaveria sonorensis. Next base: position 18,635 of record JACCIY010000198.1, on the reverse strand, counting down.
AAATCATTTTACTAAAAAATCGTTAACGCGCGGTCATAAACCTACTACTTATCAATAAAATACTAATATGATATTTAATTTCAAAGACATATAAGATGATTAATAACATAGAAATCGTGTAAATGAACAGAGTTATTTAATAAACAAGCTAATCGAGCCAACTTCAGCTCGGACTTGGAGTTAAACAAGCCTGTTTGTTGCAATATGTTTATTCTTAACGGGTTAAAATAAAGTTGGAGTTCGGCTAGTAGAAAGCTTGAACGAGCTGGTAAGTAAGGTAAGACATCATAATACTTTCTTCCTTGATAATTTGGATAAACGTAGGCAAGATATGAGTAGCAAGCACAAGAAGTCTTAAATTGAAGTATGTATTAATTTAATACAACTTTAGCATGCTAAGTTTTTTCTTGAATATGCTGCTCTTCTTTTAACGCATGAACCTTTCATTTTGTCTATAATTTAACATTGAAATGCTTAGTTCATTATTGGTTCAATATGAGCTTGAGGATTGAGTGGTATCTTGCTTTGTTTTTTCCAACCTAAAAACCGGGTTCTTTGGGAGAAGGCAAGGGGCCATCACCCCCATACATCAAGATCAAAGAAGTCATAATCGGTCTATCTTTCGGGTGACGTTGAACACACAACAAACAAACGTGAATTGATCGTAGAACCTAGACATATTGATTGATTCACCTAAGCACTTAGCAACTAATTGCAAGGATTTGCCCTCATTATGGAGTTCCCATGCCTGTTAAGAACGAAGAACAACAGTCTAATGTTTCATCAAAGGGCACGTTCTCTTAGAAAGTTGGCAAAGAATTAGCTTGGGTAAAAAAAGAATCAAGAATAAAGGACACAATTCTTATATTCAATTTTTTTGAAGTTATTCACACACGAAGGAAAGGTTAACGTGTACAAATTGCTATCATCACTTTTAAAACATTACAAATAAAAATATTTTGAGTTCCAAAAACTAAAAAACAATAAACTTCATTTTAGACGGGTCAAGAAATTAAATGTCTATTTTTGTAAGGTTGTCATTGCTGGAAGGTAGTCCTGTGGAGTCTCACTTACGTAGTTTCCATGTAATTATTTCTTTTGGAAGAATTACTCTTTCAATTTCAACCTTTCATAGTTATTATCAATAAAAGCGAGCGTTGAACCAGGGGAGGGAAAAGAGAATTTATTGACATAGTCTTTATATGTGTAAACGCTTAGTAATTTCTTTAACGAAAATCATGACTTAGAACCTCATGATTAAAGTTGGTAGAGAATATAATGTACTGATGTCTTGGATTGAAACGTTATATACATGACTAATAAAGTTTTTAGCTCAAATAATATTCAACACAACTGACATGGAATGTTTACTTTCTTCTCACTACTATTTTAGATAAACTTAATTAAGTGCTATCCACGAAGTCACTCTCTATGGATTCTTGAAAAGTAAAGGTATTGTTAAAATCCATGATTTCATATTGATCACATTTCCGTTATATACAAATAGAATTACAAATCTGAATCACACAATATTCCGATATATTTTTCTACAACAAACCAAGCCTATAAAGACTACATCTATAAATTAACATGTCGTCTCTATAGGTCTTTGATTTTTGTTGATCAAATTTCATTTTTTTCTTTGATTTGTTGTCATAGTATAGTTTAGCGTGATGCAGGGAAATAATCCCGCTCCATGAAAACTTATTAGCGACGACACGTCGTCGCTAATACTATTAGTTATTTATTTTTTCTTTTTTATCCGCTAATATATAGGAAAATAAAGAATAATAAAACCTATAGCGGAGAATTAGCAACGACTTGTCATTCTTATAGAGTTTATTATATATTATGTTTTTACGCTACGTTTTAATTTAACAACTTGTTCTCAAGGCAACATTGACTTGTGTTTGATAGATATGATAGATGTTATGTTAAATGTTTGTCATGTTTAAACAACTCTTGTATATTTAGACATGTATGTATTCGACTTTTATGTTAGAATGTTATGAAACTTGAAGAGCCTGAACAATTGGGACGTACTATGTTAAATTTATTTTAAAACCTAGAAAAATTTTAAAAAATATAAAAATAAAAAATAAACAGACTCTATAGCGATGATATTATTTTTATTTTTTTTTTTAAATTTCGTCCTCTAAGTTTTTCATAAAAACATTATAAGGGCGACATGTCGTCGCTAAATGTGTGTATTACAGTGGCGACCTTTTTTGCGATGACATGTTAACCTTTAGCGACAACAGTTTAGTAACAATGTGTCATTGTTATACCCTATAGCGGCGTCTTTTGTATTATAGCGACGACTTTTTTTGCCTCTATAGGTTCTGTTCCTGTAATGTCTATATTATATTATAATACATATGAAGAGAACAAAAGATAACTTTAAAATAATTTTAAGAGTTTTAGTAATTACAAATTAATCTTTTAAATCTAAATTATCAAAGTAAACTAAATAAATAGTTGTCAACCAACTTTTAAACCACTTTGTTTATGATTTTTGAAATCTGTAACGTTTTCATACGTTAATACTTTTTTTTCCTAAAATGCACCATAAAGTAAAATATATTATATTGAAACCTTGCTAAACGAGAAATAAAAGCGCTAATGCACCTTTCATAAGATTAAAATGAAATAGAAGAGAAGGTTGTTCTTTCTCAAAGTAAACTTTCTCTCTCCGTTTGTTGTAGCTAGCAAGCTCGATAGATTAATGTAATAGAAAGTTAAGGCTCTTCTCATGCTCTATGAATCTACATCTCTCTTTATGCCACATCTTGACAATTTTTAAATGAACACATACTAATCATATTTCTATGAGTAAACCCAAAGATAGAGACATATTTTGTAAAGCATTAATACCATTTTCGTAATGTTTGTTTAAGCTCACAAAGAGTATTCTTTAGGCGATAAACATTATCAAGGAAACAAGTGTCTTGAAATTCAATGGGTCGGTGCATCTGAACTGTCTCATGTAAATGGCCATGAATAAATGCATTTTTAACATTCAAATGATGAATATGCTAAGAGTGGCACTTTTTCCAATAGGATGCATCCCAAGAAAATTGGTTTATCAAGGAAAAGAATGTAACAGCGATGGCCACCCGAGCTAAGAATATGGGAGGTTTATTAGCCCCTAGTATAGGATCAAATTGTTTATATGTTGAGAGTGGCTTCTTAATTATATGTTAATTATGTTTGTGATAATTTTGTCAAGTATATTCGGATAACTATGTTAAATACTTATTCATTTATGGTGGATTCTGTGTAATGTTTTATTTAATGAAAATATACACATTTTATTTTAAAATGAGTATATGATCATTTGTATCCATTTATGTTTGTTTCGTTTATGTTCATTATAATTTACTTTTATTCATTAGCCTTTCTTTGTGTTAGTCTGTGTTAGTTGATATTTGTTACATTTAATAAACATGTTCATTTTTTTAATAAATGAACATTCAACAAAAAATCTTGTTCGGTAAATTTTAATTAACAATTTTTTTTCTTTAATAAATGAACATAAGAGTTGATAAAATACAAAAATATTCCCTTTTAAAGGAAAAAAAGTATATGTTTAAATAAAAAAGGGCTAGATATTAGCCTACCTATTTTTTCCCACATAATCTACACCAAATTTAGAGTAAATTATAAATTTTATCGTTTAAGTATGTTTAAAATTATGAATATTATCCTTAAACTTTAATATGTACATTGTGTGTCCTTTATTTAAAAACTTATTACGCTGATGTCCTTTATACTAACAAAAGTTAACTTTTTCTGTTAGTTTTGTGTTAATGGATTATTTTGCTCTTACTATTTAAAGAACAAAATCTGCAATTTTCACTAATCTTTTATTTTTTTACATTTTGTTTTTATTTTATTTACTTTATTTTTTTAATCACTTTTTATTTTATAAACTTATCTTAAAAATTATTACTTAATTATTTTTAATCTTTTTTATAAAATAGACTTTTATTTATAGGTTTTAATATATTATATTTATTATTTTTAAAAATTAGTTATCTACCTTTTTAATCGTACGAGGACAAATTAGAGAGTTCAAAATATATTTTTTATGTTATAAAATTTAAACTAGTAATTGGCTTTGTTTCACCACCGTTTTTTATTAACATTTTAGTATAAGAATATTCAACTATGTTAAACAGTTTGACTTAAGATTTATATTAGAAACCTATTAGAGACAGTATGATTTAAGATGTGACTTTTTATATTTCACTTGGTTATAATTATTCTAAGTTGGGCTATACATATAATTAAGCTTTGATTAATACATGGAGTATTTTAGTGTTTTTACTGTAAAATGTTCAATAAATTTAATCGTAAAATCAAACCAAGAAAAACACATAGTAATTGTTTGGTTTGGTTTCATTTTAATGTTGAGTGGTTTGGTTTTGATTTACATTGATAAAACTCATTATTAACAGTTTAAATAAAACTCTGAATAAAAGTGAATGTAATTAAATTTTTTTTGAATGATTTGTTTATTTAAAAACTCCCAAGTAGTTGTTTAAAAATCTTTTTGTGTATTTTATTTCAAATTAAAGTTACAAGCTATCACACTATATTTATATTTAAAAACAAACCATTGATTGAATACAAAAAAATTAAAAATTCATATCATAAGTCAAAATTTTACCTTCTCCAACTGGTTTTGAATATAAACCCTAAACCAAATCATTCGAAATAACCAAAAAATCTTGTACCAAAAAGTTAAAACCCGAGTTGTCTAATTTCTATTGATTTTATTAAAAAGGTAATGGACAAAGTGAATAAATAAAAATAAATTTGTAAAAAAATAAAAATCTATAAATAAAATTACATTAAAAAATTAAAACTAAATTATTACTAATATTTATAATGATTTTTTTAAACAAAAGTGGCTAGAAATAAATAAGAGTAAAGAAAATATAATAAAATAACATATAGAAAGAAAATAAAAGATTAATGATAACATATTTCGTAATTTAAGGGTTAAGGGAAAAATGATCATTTAAAAAAAAGTAAGTTCATAAAAATAAAGTGATTAGAAAAAAGAAAAAAAAATATAAAAGCAAAGTAAATAAATAAAATAAAAAGAAAAGAAAAAAAATAAATGATTAGTAAAATTACAGATTTCATCCTTTTAGAGGTAAGGTCAAAATGGTCTTTTCACAAAACTAACTAAAAAAGTTAAATTTTGTTAGTAGAAAAGATAGAAATCGTGATAAGTTATCAAATAAAGTACGCTCAGTATATTTATCAAACTTTAAGGGGAAGATTTATAATTTTAAGTATACTTAAATGACAAAAATTTTAATTTACTCCCAGATTTTATTTATATGAACTTTTCAGAGGCGATGCTAGAACCATTGACCTCAATAGAAGATTCAACACTCTAACTTAAAATGGTTTTGTTATTACACCCGACCCCAAACCTAAAATATGTGTAAATGATACTCAGTGAAGCACCTATATAGATCACTAGTTTAGTAAATCCGTGTATTACACTGGTTAAATAAAAATACTAATATAATAAAATTTATTAGTTATAAACTGATATTTTAAGATATGATATGACTGAAATTACGTATGAGTAAGGAATATAAATAATAAAACAGTGATATCAACTTTTTAAAATTTTGATTTTTTTCCAAAAAAAGATATTTTGTTCTAAAACAACCCGTATAAAAATGTTATTTTTAAAAATTTTCTTATTATAACTTCCAAATTTGATTATTTTTGGTTTTTAAAAAATTAACTTTTTAAAAATTATCAATTTTGAAATATTTTGTATTTTTAAAAACTTTTATGCTTTAGAAAAATTTATTATTTTATAAAAATTTGTTTATCTAAAAACACCATAAATAAAAATATCTCTTTCTTAATTTATTAAATCTAAAAAAAGTGTTAAATAATATTATAAGTAATTAGGGTGATTATTTAATAAGAGAGAGTTACGGGTAAATTTTGGTGAGGATAATTGTAGTATTGTTTTATTAGAGTAGAAATATAAGTTCTCAATAGTAAACATCTAAAATGAAGTTTTGTTTTTAATTTCTTGTCAATTGAGGAAAGAAAAGTGACAATATATGAAAGAAATATCGCCTTAAATGATACTGCATAAGTTCATATATGGGACCACGTTCTTTCCACAATCAAACCCCACAAACGTAGACTGATAATTTCTTGGTCCATCTAAAATGGACTTCCTATGTTTTTAATATTCAGAACTGAATCAAAATGCTTTCATATTAATATTGAACAGTTTTAATGGAGGAAATAAGAGTAATCCAGACCAACTTGATTCTTCGCCTCCTATTTGTGTTTTATGCGTCGATAACTTGTACTTTTGCTACAGACACCATATTGCAAACCAAACGGTTAGATATAATGAAACCATTATTTCGTCACAAGAAACCTTCGAACTTGGTTTCTTTACCCCCGGTAATTCCAACCATTATGTTGGAATTTGGTACAAGAAAATATCGAAACAAACCGTTGTATGGGTAGCCAACAGGAACACACCACTCACAGATACCTTGGGCGAGCTAACTCTCACCAGTCAGGGAGTTTTAATCCTGCAAAACACCACCACAGGCGATGTCATATGGTCGTCAGTGAACTCATCAGCCACAAAAGTACGAAATCCGGTCGCTCAACTTCTAGATACGGGCAACTTTATAATATATGAGAAAGATGATGACATCAATCAAGAAAATAATCTCATATGGCAAAGTTTCGACTTACTGACGGACACTTTACTTCCCGGAGTGAAGCTAGGCTGGAACTTGGTTACGAGGAACGAGAGGCACTTAACCTCATGGAAATCCGAGAATGATCCCGCTTCTGGTGAGTTTTCTTATTTCATTGACACCAGAGGTTACCCTCAGAGCGTCATAAAAGAAGGCAAGGAAATAAAATTTCGGGGAGGCCCTTGGAACGGACTCAGGTATACGGGAGTCCTAATATGAGACCGAACTGGTTTTACAACTTCACCTTTGTTCTTAATCAGAGAGAAATATACTACCAATATAATCTTGTAAACACTTCGGTTATTACGAGGTTGGTGTTACAACCAACTGGTCGTTTAGAGCGCTTGTTATGGATTGATAGCAAACAAGAATGGAGTGTTTTTTTATCCAGACTAAGTGATCGTTGTGATCAATACGCGGAGTGTGGTCCATTTAGTATGTGCAACATTAACAAGTCCCCAATTTGTGAGTGTTTGAAGGGTTTGAACCCACATCCCCTGATCAATGGATGATTACAGATTGGTCACAAGGCTGTCATCATGCAATCCCTTTGGATTGTGAACCTGGAGAGGGGTTCAACAATATACGAATTTGAAGTTACCCGACACTCAGGGGTCATGGTACAACCAGACCATGACCCTTGTAGAATGTGAGAAGATGTGTAAAAGCAATTGTTCATGTATTGCTTACACGAATTCGAATATCTCAGGGGCTGGGAGTGGCTGCTTGCTATGGTTCGGTAACCTCACTGATATCAGAATTTTTGTTGGAAATGGGGACACTCTTTATGTACGATTGTCAGCTTCTGAGTTAGGTAATATATAATTAGTTTTATTTTCAGTACTTATTTCATATTTATATGTGTAAATGTCACTTTAATTATTAAGTAAGTCATTATGTTTTAATACAGACTCAATAGGAAATGGTAGACTCTCAACTGCAGAGAGAAGAGTTCGAGTTATTGTCCCTATAGCATCCGTGGTTTCGGTCATACTTATGTCCATATGCTTATTTTTATGTTTTAATAGGAAGAAGCAACAACAACAAGGTATGAAGCTTGAAAACTATCCTCTAGTTTGAATGGGTCGGCTTAAGTTATGTTTTATGTTTAAAGTGTTTCTAGTTAGCCACCCTAAATTATTTATGACCCGACCAAAAAATCTATGGTAACGTAACCATGGTACATATATATCTTGCCACTTATAATAGTTCTTTTAAAGGATGTGGTGGTTATACATTTCACAGGGACACCCGAGTTTGGACATAGTCCTGAAATACAACTGTTGATGAAGATCTAGACTACCACTATTTGGCGTGTCTACATTACTTAAAGCTACAAACAACTTTCAATAAACAACAAACTTGGAGAGGGTGGCTTTGGACCTGTTTACAAGGTATTCTATGACTTCATGGCCTTCTATATATGTACCACATGTAAGATGTCTTAACGCCTTTTAAAAAAACTAATTAAAGCACATAACTATTAAGAATACGTGGGAACGAGTTGCTTGAGGACAAGTCACAAGATGATCAAGAATGAGAAATTAAATAAGACGTCAAACATGCAAGCTTTGAAGATGCATAGAAGGCTTTGGTGTCGTAATTACCTTTAAAAGTTATGTTTCAGGGTGTACTTGAAGACGGGCAAGAGATAGCAGTGAAGCGGCTAGCCAAAACATCCACTCAAGGACTTCATGAGTTCAAGAATGAAGTCATCTCGATATCTAAACTACAACATCGCAATCTAGTCAAGCTCTTGGGCTGTTGCATAGATGGAGCTGAAAAGATGCTAGTTTATGAATACATGCCAAACAAAGGCCTTGATTCCTTCATATTTGGTAAATTAATTAATAAGAAACTAGGAAATGTATCAAATAAACAAATATGTAAACTGAATTTAAACTATTCACAGATAAAACTCAAAGCCAACTTCTTGATTGGCCTGCACGTTACCATATTATCAATGGAATTGCTCGTGGACTTCTTTATCTTCACCATGATTCTCGACTTAGAATCATACATAGAGATCTCAAAGTCAGCAATATTTTGCTTGACACCAATATGAACCCGAAAATATCAGATTTTGGCATGGCTAGAACATTTGGAGGAAATCAGGTTGAGGCAAACACAAATAGAGTGGTTGGAACATAGTAAGATTCATCTACCCTAACCTTGTCCTAATTTAATTAGTGAATCATGTGCATTAACTTTGATATCTCACAGTGGTTACATGGCGCCGTATGCAGGAGATGGGTCTTTTCTATAAAATCAGACGTATATAGCTTCGGTGTAATAGTGCTGGAAATTGTGTGTGGGGAGAAGAATAGAGGATTCATCTACAAAGAACATTGCAACAACCTTATGGATACGTAAGTTTGGGCTAGTAGTTTTGTAATTGCTAATTGCATTGAGGGAAGGCTAATACGCTAACCAACTTATAAACACTTGTAATCTCACCCAATAAAAAGCTAACCTGCATGAGAACTTCTCGATAGATTGAGAACATATTTAGCTACTTTTTTAAGTTCTTTGTTGTTGACAGGCATGGGGACTTCATAATGAAGAATCCTTGCAATTGGTTGCTAAGTGCCTAGGTGAATCAATCAACATGTCTCAAGTTCTACGATCAATCCACATTGTTGTTGTGTGTTCAACCCACCCAGAAGATAGACCAACTATGACTTCTGTGATTGTGATGTTAGGTAGTGAGGGTCCATTGCCTTCACCCAAAGAACCAGGTTTTTACATCGGAAAGATAAGCAAGATAGTACGCAAACTTCAAGCTCATATGTAACAAGTTCTAACAATGAACTAAGCATTTCAATGTTGAAGGTAGATAAAATGAAAGTTGCATGTACTAAAAAAACAACTTCCAGCCATAAACCATGATAAATAAGCTTATTAAGCTCTTTAGATTTATAAATTTGTGAAGTTTATCATCTCGCTACTTGCTGGACGGATATAAATAAACACATACTTAAACTTATTAAGACCTGCTGTGCTTTTACATTCATTATCTTGCGTATGTCTTTCCATATTAATAAGGGAAGAACAAGTATAGTGTCTTACCTCATTGACTTTAATTCTAATTAACGTTTTATAAAAGTGTATGGGTTTAGCAAATTAAACGTACCAAGATGGATATAACAAATTAAAATGTGAGTTTCTTTGACTAAACCGTGAGCTATAGAGATTTAAATCACAACGTAATAAGTTTGTGATCTCTGGTCCTATTCATTTAAATAAAGTTGGTAGTGATCAAAAAATACTAATAGGGTTGTTTAATAAGCATGCTATGCTAGCTTTAGCTTGGGCTTGGAGTTAACAAGTCCGTTTGCTGCAATACGTTTATTCTAAAGAGTTAAAATACAACCCGAGAGCTGGTAAGTAAGGTAAAAACATCATAATACCTTATTCCTTGATAATTAGGATAAACTTAGGCAAGATATGAATAGTATGCATGACAAGTCTTAAATTGAACTATGTTTAATTTAATACAACTTTAGCATACTAATTTTTTCCTTGAATATGATGCTCTTTTTTTAAGAATGAAACTTTCATTTATCTACCATTCAACATTGAATGCATAGTTCATTATTAGTTCCATACAGCTTAAGGATTGAGTAGCATCTTGCTTTGCTTTTCCAACATAATAACTTGGTTCTTTAGGAAAGGCAATGGGCCATCACTCCCCAACATCAGGATCATAGAAGTCATAGTTGGTCTATCTTCTGGGTTTCGTTGAACACACAACGAACCAATGTAAATTGATCGTAGATCTAGGGTTGACTGAGTCACCTAAGCACTTAGCAAGTTTTCATATGATTATTAGCTTTCTGTTGGTGTAAACAGTGATATTCATCTCAAATAAAAAATAACATTTTTTTATACCCTTTTATACAATCTAGAATTACTAAATTAACACGACCAAACTTACATACCCAATAAGGTTGTCGCTATGTTCTTTTTAGATGAACTCTCTGTTTTTTCCTACACATAATTTTTAGCACTATTACTCTAAGCTATATACGTTTGATTTTATCAAAAGATACAATTTCCTATATACTCTGGCGCCATGTATCCAATGTTAAGAATCAATGTTAATGTAATGATTCACTAGATAATTTACAATGACGTTAAGGTATATGAAATATTACTGACTTTGAGATCTCTATGTATGATCCTATGTCAAGAATCCTAGTGAAGATATAGAAGTCCAAGAGCAATTCCATTGATAATGTGGTAGCGAGCAGGCCAATCAAGGAGTTGGCTTTGAGTTTTATCTGCAAATAATTTGAATTCAGTTTACATGTTTGTTGATTTAAGACATTTCCTAGTTTTCCTTTATTAATTCACTTACTAAAGATGAAGGAATTTAGGCTTTTGTTTGGCATGTATTTATAAATTAACATATTTTCAGCTCCGTCTATGCAATTTTGTTCTTAAATTGGTGCGGGCTCAAGTGTGGAGGAGCAAGCTATTTCGTTTTGGAGGCTTTGATCGCTTGTTCAAAGGGGTTTCACTAAAATGACCATAACTTGTGCTAGAAGTCTTCGTTTTGGGCCTGCGACCAGTCGAAACGACCGTTGGACAGAGGAGCACGTTTGGTCATCTTTTTCGACTAAAAAACGGCTTGTTTTATGAGTTATTTTGCTTTTTGTCTTATTCTAGTTTTTGTTGGACTTTGTTTATAGCCCAGTTTTTGGTCTGTTTACGTTTTGAGGCCCATTCAACTTTTGGCTTCTTTTTTATATTCATGGTCGTGACAACATCAGTTTTAGAGTTTATGAAAAATCAATTTTCTTCTTTCCACAAAGTTGTGTGTTAGTGTGTGATTATCCTAATTGTCAGTATTATTCGTGAATCAATGATAATTAAAGAGCTATTCCTGCTATTATTTGTGAATCAATAGGTTCAATTGGTATCTTTTGCTTCCGCCTACATCATAAACTCGTGAAGTCCTTGACCGGATGTTTTTGGTAGCCGCTTATTTCCTTCCCATCTTAAGTACACCCTGAACCAATAAGTTTTTTAGATAATTCCATGATAATAACTTTTCTCTGTTCTATTTCATTTCACCATTTTTATTAGTGGGTAAATCACCATACCACTTCTCATAATAAATCATGCATAAACACAAGAACACGACTAGTGATTTATAGAAATCTAAGTAATGTAGCGACGGTCGTCCATCGTAATTTGACTTATCCTCTAGGAAAAATGCATCACAGAAGTATGTTGCAACATGTCACATCCAAATCAACGTAGTCTTAACAATTATTTTTTTAACATTTATAACTTATGCTAAATATGATCTCATTACTATAAATGATCACCATATTATGTACACATAAAAGGTAATGGTCATAGAATACCTTGTAAACTTTTTAAAAACCACCCTCTCCAATTTGATGTAAATTGAAAAGTTTTATGTACTTCCAGTGATTTAGAAAAACCAACTAGTGCTAGCTCTAAATCTTCATCACCATTTCGATTATCCAAATCTAGTTCGTTTCCAAGAGTCCCTGTGAAATGGATGACCACAACTTATTTTAAATATTTGTTATTTAAAGTGATGAAACATAACGCTGCCGGAATTCAGGTCATACCTTGTGCTGTTGGTTCTTCCTATTAAACGATAATGTAACATACTAAAACTTATGTCCAACACTCCAACTCTTTGTCCGATCCCCCAGTAAACCCATTGAATTCAAAAAATTATACATATATATATATATATATAAATTTTGTTTTGACCCGGTTCCCGGTTCTTAGTCTGACCACAGAACCAGCATGTTCTTTGGCTTGAAAACGAACTGAGGTGGATAGGAATGGTGGCACCTCCAAACCCGGTCTGATGCAAGCTGATATCAATTGACTAAACTATTGTTGTTATTTACCTAGCTCTGAATGTGACATTCAAATATAGTGTCACCATCTTGAGTAACCGTTATGACATCAATTAGCTCACTGTTCATAGCAAGCAACCACTCACCCGACTCTGAGATATTCGAGTTTGCGTACACAGTACATGAACAATTTCTTTACAAATCTACTCCCATTCCACAGGTCGTGGTCTGATTAGTTATACCACGGCCCTCGAGTTTTAGATAGCTTCAAATTTACCCTTCCGCGGGATCACAATCCAAATGGATTGTACGTCGACACCCTTGAGACCAATCTGCATCCCTCCATTGATCAACAGATGTGGGTTTAAACCCCTTCATATTCACAAACTGGGGAGTTGTCAATGTTGCAACTCCTGAAGGCTCACCTCCGCGTATTGATCACTGATATCGCTTTCAAGGCCAAAAAAGGTTCCAATCATTTTTGCTCTTAACCTATATCAAGCACTCTAAATGACCACTTGGGGTAACACCAGCCTCGTAAATACCAAGTATTGTAAGATTATATTGGTAATAAATTCATATCTTTTTCATTAAGAACACATGTTAAGTTGCAAGTCCTGTTTCGTCTCGAATTAAAAAACCCCGCCAATTTATTGATTTCTCACACATATGTGGCTTATGAGTTCACTCATGACCATATGGCATCGCCCGTGGTGGTGTTTAGGAGTACTAATACTCCCTGATGGGTGAGAGTTAGCTCCCCGAGTATGTGTGAGTGTGTTTTGCGGTTGGCTACCCATACAACGGTTTTTTTTCGATACTTTCTTGTACCAAATTCCGACATAATGGTTGGAGTTACCGGGAGTAAAGAATGTTGGGTTAATCTGTTTGTTCGCGGGTTCGGGGTCACGAGTCAGCATGGTCACGAGTATGAGAAGGAAGTGGGGTTAGTTTGTTATCTAGTGGAAATCATGGTTGAAAAATATTAAGTGGCCACTTTCCTCAGTGTCAGAAAAATGGTAAATATGTTAGAAATAATTCAACAACATCAAGTAAGGTGGTAGTGTACTAAAGGAATGCTTTTGGATTCTCTATGTTCGTATGTATCTGCATGCATCTCTGCATGAGATTTTCTTTTGTCTTTTATTACTTTATTTTAGTTTATGTGGTTAATTATGGTGGTGTAAAGGTGTGGATGAGTGTTCACATCGTGGGTCATGTAGTAGGTAGTTTATTTCCTGTTTTTGTTGGGTCATGTCTTTGTCCAGTTGTTTAAGTCCAGGTTTTGTACTTTCTTTCAAATTATCAGAGAGCATTCCATTTGTGTTTATGTGTGTGCCCTGATATCCAACGTATGGTATCTGAGCCTAGTTTTGAGCAGATCTCAGAGTACGTAAGAGGCAAGTGAAACATCCCAGCAAACACAAGTTCCAGTCTTAAAGGGTGAGGGGTATGAGTTCTGGCATATACCATGAAAACTATCCTTCGTTCAAGGATCTCTGGGAGTTCGTCGATGAAGGAGTTCCCAATGAAGGTAACCAGGTTCGTGATCGAGAAAACAAGAAGAAGGATGCGAAGGCTCTTGCGATAATCCAGCAAGGAGTTCATGATAGTGTGTTTGCACGCATAGCAGCAGCCACAACAGCAGATAAGCGTGGCCGGTTATTACAGGCTGAGTTTCAAGGAGATTCAAAAGTGAAAATGGTGAAATTGCAAGGCTTAAGACCAGAATTTGAGACCTCCAATGAAGACGGAGAGGTGATTGCTAGTGTTTGTCAAAGACAATGAGAATAGTTAATCAAAAGAAGCCTATGGTGAAGAGGTCTCTGATCAGAGTGTGGTAGAAAAAGTTTTACGAAGTCTGCCTCCTCGATGGGATCACATTGTTACTGCTATAGAAGAGTCTAAAGATCTGGCAACTCTTTCGTTTGATCAATTAATAGGATCCTTTACAGTCCCTGAAGCGCAGATCATCGAAAGGCTGATGGGAGGACAGAAGGCAAGTGTTGCAGGCAAAAGAGGATGATACCTCTTTGGGAGAGACCGTGGGGGTGGTACTAATCGTGGGAGAGGGAGAGGTCGTGGGAGATCCTCATTTGGACGTGGTAGAGGCCGGATCCAATGTTACACCTGTAACCGCTTTGGTCACATCAAGTCTGAGTGCTGGTCTGATCCACAGATTCCAGCTGCCATAGGAGAGAATGATCAAGAGATGAGGAATGTCATTTGTTTATGGCAATTGGGGATGAAAGGACCCAGACATGCATAAAGTGTGGTTTCTCGACAGTGGTTGTTCAAATCACATGACGGGGCAAAAAGAAGTGTTCAAGAAGTTGGATGAAACAAGAAGTTAAAGGTCCGAATGGGAATGGAAAAGCAATTGGGGTTGAAGGTCAAGGAACAATCAAACTCGAAGTGCCTACTGGGAACATTAAAGTGATCGATGATGTTCTGTTTGCCCCCGCACTGGCTATAACCTGTTGAGTGTTGGCCAGATGATGAGAAACGGCTACACATTGTACTTCGCTGATAAGGCATGTTTCATCAAACACAGGCTGCAAACAAGGTTTGTGTGCAAAGTAAAAATGTCAGATAATAATGTTTTTCCTTTGGATCTAACACAAACTGAAGTTACAGCCTTGGCAACACTAAGGTATGAAGATTAATCACTTTGGCATAAGAGATATGGGCACCTTCATGAACATGCACTGAAATTACTTAGTGAGAAAAGATGGTTGCAGGTCTACCTATGGTGGGATCCATTCCCACATGTGAAAGTTGTATTCTAGGGAAGCAAGCAAGAACTCTTTTCCCCTGATCATGCATGGCGTGCATCAAAACCTCTACAACTTGTTCATGCAGATGTATGTGGGCCCATGCCTCATCAATCACTGGGAGGTAATAGCTATTTTCTCCTGTTCACTGATGATTTTACACGAATGATTGGGTATACTTTCTAAAAGGAAATCTGACAGCTTTACTACATTTAAAGTATTCAAGTCTAAGTTGAAAATGAGTCAGGAATGATGATTATCACACTTAGAACAGATAGGGGAGGTGAGTTCCTATCTGAAATTCAAAAAATTCTGTGAGGAGTATGGAATATCCCGCAAATAACTGCCCCGTACACCCCACCTCAACAGAACGGTGTGGCCGAGCGCAAGAACAAATGTTGTTGAAATGATGAGATGTTTGCTAAAAGAAAAGGGTTAAATGACAGCTTCTGGGCTGACACTGTGGCAACTTCTATTTATTTATTAAACATGTCACCGACAAAGCAGTAAAGAATCAGACACCTTTTGAAGCAGGTTTGGATTCAAGCCATCTGTAAGTCATTTAAGAGTGTTTGGTCCAATTGCATATGCTTTGAAAATGGGTCCACAAAGAAGAAGTTAGATGATAAAGCAGTAAAGTGTATTTTCATTGGATATAGTACAAACTCCAAAGCCTATCGTTTGTATGATCCAATAAGAAGACATTGTGACGAGTAGAGACATAAGTTTGATGAAGGAGCTCGATGGGAACAGGATGAACTCAACGCATCTAGCCAACATATTACACTTGATTTGAACAGTGATGAAGCTGGCCCACAAATTCATGGTATGTCTGAACTCAAAACCCGGTTGATGAAATGGTTTCGATTTAAATAATCCAAGTAGTTCAAGTTCAAGCTCCATCCCGGGTCCTGGAACTCCAGTAACCCGCTCTCTAGTGTATCAGGGCCAAGTGGTAACGGTGGAGTGTCTCAAAGATGGATCAAGCAGCTCAAGTAGTGCCCCCTCCGAACTCGTTCCTTACCTAATCTTTATGAACACACTGAGGAACTTCCAAGTAACTAGTAGCTTTAGTTCCTGTCAATTTGCCTTATCTATGATTGAGCCAGAACACTTTTGTGAAGCACTTCACACAGAGAATGGGTTCAGGCAATGATGAATGAGTTAGCATCTCTCGAAAAATACGACACATGGAGTCTTGTTGATCTTCCTCAAGGCAAGAGTCCCATTGGCCTTAAGTGGGTGTTCAAAACAAAGTTGCAGCCAAACAGAGAAATACTAAAATGCAAGGCTCGGATAGTAGCTAAAGGGTATGTTCAGGAGTATGGAATAGATTTTGAAGAAACTTTTTCCCCAGTGGCCAGATTTGAAACAATTCGCCTCATATTATCTCTTGCTTGCATCGTCGGTGGAAGGTGTATCAATTCGATGTTAAATCAGCTTTCCTGAATGGTCCACTACAGGAAGAAGTTTTTGTCACTCAACCACTCGTTTTGAGAAAGTTGGGGAGAACACAAAGTGTACATCTTCAAAGCATTGTATGGTCTCAAACAGCTCCTCGAGCCTGTACAGTCGGATTGACTCATACTTGCAGCGTAGTGGGTATGCTCGAACGAAAGTGAGCCAACAGTGTATGTGAAGCAAGTCAAAGTCAAGTTCTCATTATTTGTTTGTACGTGGATGACATTCTCTATACCACTCTTCCTCTGAATTGTTACAAGAGTTTAGAGATAATATGATTAAGAATTTGATGGACAAATGTGGGAGAGCTTAAGTACTTTTTTGGCCTTGAAGTGGATCAAAGGAAAATGGTACGTTTATGAATCAAGCAAAAATGCTAGTACTTTGCTCACTAAGTTTGGTATGCACAATATAGGCTATATCAACACCGATGAATGTTGAGAGAAGTTGGTTTGAGATGATGGACAACTCCAGCAGATGAGTTTGCATTCAGAAGTCTCGTTGGAGGGTTAATCTATCTTACTCACTCTCGACCAGATATTGTTTTTGCAGTTGGAATAATATCTTGGTTCATGAGCAGACCATCAGTGACTCATATGGGAGCTGCGAAAAGAGTTCTTCGTACATTGCTGGCACACTACGGTTTGGTTTGTGGTATCAAAGAGTGAATGTGGTACAACTTGAAGGATATAGTGATAGTGATTGGGGTAGTTCGTATGAAGACTGTAGAAGCATGTCCGGCAATGTGTTTTCCATTGGGTCAGCAACAGTCTCCTGGTGCTCTAAGAAACAAAGTGTTGTGGTATTGTCCACAACGAAAGCCGAATATATCTCAGCAAGTACTGCTGCGTGTCAGTGGTGTGGCTACGAATGTTGCTTGAAGAATTACTACATAAACAGAAGGAGCATCAACTATCTATTGTGATAATACTTCAACGATTTTTCTGACAAAGAATCCAGGGCATCATAGTCAAAGTAAACACATCAACATACAATATTATCATACAAGAAGTTTGGTTGAAGATCAGCAGGTTGAGCTCAAGTCATGTATCACCACGAACAACTTGCGGATATATTTACAAAGCTTTGGGGCTTAATCAGTTTAGTTACCTTTGTGGGCAGCTTGGGAGTGTTGATGCTTTGAATTAGGGGAGGTGTTAGAAATAATTCAACAACATCAAAGTAAGGTGTAGTGTACTAAAGGAATGCTTTTGGATTCTATATCGTATGTATCTTCTGCATGCATCTCTGCATGAGATTTTCTTTGTCTTTTATTACTTTATTTTAGTTTATGTGGTTAATTATGTGGTGTAAAGGTGTGGATGAGTGGTCCACTCGTGGTCATGTAGTACGTAGTTTATTTCCTGTTTTTGCTGGTCACGTCTTTGTCCAGTATGTTAAGTCCAGTTTTGTACTTTCTTTCAAATTAATCAAGAGAGCATTCCAGTTTGTGTTTATGTGTGTGCCCTGATATCCAACAAAATATATCTTTATTAATCGCAAACCAGTCTAGAACAAAACAAAATATGAACATGAAGAACATGAACAAAATCTAGACTACAAACAAGAAGATTGGATTCAAAGAACCACAATCAGAAGTCAAGAACAGACCAGACTCGTCATTGTGACGGATCCCTGATACAAGACAAATCAGAAAGACAAACAGATGAAACAACTGTGAACCCATCAACATGATGATATATTATCAACAGCAGACACAATAATGAAGAAGAATAAGACCGGATCTTTGAGAGAAGAAGAAGATGACCTAAAAACATGAACTA
>JACCIY010001196.1:0-52061 GCA_025506505.1 Flaveria sonorensis | reverse complement strand
GGGTGTAGCTTTTCCTCTTATCTCTTATGACACCCACGATGGGTGGTCGGAGCTCCGGCAAAGTCCTCCATCATGGTGATGATACAGAAGTGATTGGTGTGATCATGATCGAATATATTGAGATCTCTACTGAATCATTGTTGTAGAATAACAATGATCAATAATTAGCACAAAACAACATGAAGAACACAATCAAAATACTCAAAAAAACACTTATATATTGATATATCATATTGTCTTTACAAAATAGAAAATTGTGGTTGCTAGAGTTACATAATTGAATTCATAACATTTATTTAAAAACTTAAGATATGATCAGTAAAATGACTAAATACTCTCATACTAAACAATTACATAGAATATTACAAGTCAAAATTACAAAACAAAGTTGTTATCTGCATTAGACTTTTTCAACTGCATCTTTTTATTGTACATCTGCATCTAACTTGCCTTACTTGAATATGTCACATGCGGATGAGTGTTTAATATACACATGTGCTTTTACTCATCCACACTGATCTGGTTGTCGAGACTCAATCAAAAACAAGTTATTATGTCGGTCTTAGCTACCTTTATGGTGTAAGGGTAAGTAAGATCGTCTCCACAGGGAATATGTGAAAAATATTTAACAATATGACTCGATTAAATTAAAGACACAACTTTAATGTTTAAAAATTAAAAATTTGGATGAAATTAGAACACAATTGCAAAAGCAACAAACTTTGAATTAATTTACTTAAATAATAAAAAAATAATTACTTTCGGTTTCAATTCTGCAAGATCAATAATTGGTACTTTTGAATTAGGGTTTGTAAGAACGTGATTTTAGATTTCAGCTTTTGATTAAAGTGACAACAAATGAACAAGCCTTTAAGATTCATTCATTCAAATGTTTCAATCTACCTATATCACGTTATCTACTTGTCTTAATGAGCTCACGATGCAAGAAAACCGAAAACTGATAATCAAGCACACAACTTTATTTTAAGTAAACCTTTTAAAATAATCAAAACATAAAGCTAATTCAATAGTTATTGTTCAATACAAAAACCTAATCAAAACATACCAAAATCTCACTTGATAAGAATCGTACTTCCGAAAGCAATCACGAAAAGCTAGCCACACATCATTTCATTATGCCTTCGATTTTGAATTGGAGAATGTTGTGGATGATTTGGGGAGCCTTGGAACACCAAAAATACCTAAAGTTCGTCACTTTTCATCTCCAAGAAGTTCTAGATCGAATTGGGGTTGATTTGGTTTAAATAAACTCGAAAATCCACAAAATCCAGATGTTGTTAGGCCCCGGCGTATCATACGCCCACCAGCATATGATACGCCGCCTCATACGCTGCACATACGCCCAACTTTCTATTCCTTTTGTCAAATACACCCATAAATACGCCGCCTCACACGCCGCCCATCGCCTCATACGCCGCCCGACGTATGATACGCCCAAACCCGGAGTATCATACACCGAGTTTTTTTATTGACCTCATTTATTCTATTTTTGATATTTACATTTTTAGTCCTTCAACTTTTATGTTTTGCTACTTTTGCCTCAAATTATGCTCCTTTAAGCTCCAAACATCTATGAATCAAAACATAAGCAAAATCAACTTGTTTCATAATAATCATGATATAAAATCAAGCATTTATATTAATTAAATATTAAATATTGACTCATGATCACACACCTTAGTTACCTTCACTCGCTACTCGCATCTTAGAAGCTTGCATCCGCATTTCACTTAGTCATTCGTATCTAGCATGTTTTCATTCGTATCTCCATAGACTTAGATCATTCGTAGGTGATTATCACATCTGCATGTGATAGGAACTGGTTAAAACATCATATATGAATTAATAATCTAGATGTCAAAAGCTCATCCGTAGTTGTTATGCCTTGTATAATTATTCTAAATAGAACAACAAGCATATCATGTCAAATATTTTAGTGTAATTGGATTGACCAACAATCAGTGTGATCATAATATCCATCAATCAAGTCAGAAGATGTGGAGTGCACACTTGTTTGAGTTTATTATGATTTTTGATATTGAAAACCTTCTTAGGGGCGAAGCCCCTAAACAATAGGGGTTCCAAGGGGACAACGCCCCCTTGGCGGGGATTCAGGGGTAGCAACCCTGGGAGCGGCGTCCAAAGGGGCAAAAAACCCTAGCTGGGGTCGAGCTTTCTAAAAATGCACGAAAACTTGATTTTTCCAAATTTTCAAATGTGAATTTTAAGGTAAATAATATTGTATTTTAAGTTGAAACTTGCCTCGATAGTTTCAATCCATCATGTAAATGTCGATTATAAAATGATTTTGGTCATTATGTTTCATGTTCTGTTTCTCGAAACACACACATAAACACATATTATGTTCTTGATTCTGAGTTGTATCCGACTAAAATATTCAGGTTAACCACCAAATAATTTCGATTTGAAAGTGATTTTTACGACTCTTAGATTATCTAGTTAATTTGTTTAAAATTCCTTACATAGCACACTAGATATCAGAAGCATGATCCTTTCAACTTTCAACAAAAAACAATTCACCACCCTCTCCTTCCTCCTTATTGATTCAAAAGTAACGGACCATAGTTTTAATTTCTTCTAGCAAGCTAGGTTTCCGGTGATACGTGTCATCAATAATGGTGTCCTTATCCACAGGCGAGGATGGTGAGCTCATGAACTGAGATGTCAAAGAGCATCGTAAAACCCACTGCCACGCTCTAATAGTGGTGAAGTTTCGCTATGCGTTTGTTGGAAGTGAATACATCCATTCGAAAACAACTCAGGGTATGACCCCCAGTAACCTAATCACACTAGAAACACATGAAAAGCTGGGCACGAATCATTTCTGAAAAGCCTGATGAGAATCATACCGTTATGTTCAACGGCGGAGTACCACTATTCATTTGTTGGAAATGCATTCCCAGCCACAGTTACCGAAAAGCATGAGACAAATTATTATCTGAAAGTTTATCTTTAACATGACTGATGGTCCTTCCTTTAAACAATGATTGTTGGTGATAATCTTGGTGATTATGGTCAATTGTCCATGTGCGGACTGTAGCTTTCGATGATATATGGTTGATGACTCGACTATATACTTTCTTAAACACAACCAGCCTTTTACATTAATTATAAGATAAATAAAAACAAGAGTATTTTATTAGGATCATCATGATCTCATCCAATCCTCTTGATCTTATGAACTTAATCTTATGGAAGCGCAAAACAATTATTAGTTACTATCCATATCTTAGCAACAACATGTACATTGTGCATTTCCTTATAGTTTAGCTTTTTTTTTCTCCATATGAGGAAAAATACAAAAAATTTTAAAAAAGGCTAATTATAAGAAATGTTTAGCATTAATGCAAAATAAAGAATTTTCATCTCTAAAATGATAATTACCTTGAATAAATAATCATAAATTTTTGGTTTAGTTACAAAGTTCTAGCTTACTTTTTTTGAGATCTCGCTAGACCTTTCCTTGTCGTAATGTTTTATCTGTCTATTTAAAATGTTAATGGTTTAAATATTGTATTATGTGGGTGCGATGGTTAATATACATGATTAATAAATAAATAAAAATTGTTATAAGAAACATATTATTTTCTTTAAAATGAAATATCTTTCTGGGATCGTATGGATTAATTTTTAGGGTATCCGAGGGGACAAAAATAAAAAATAAACCTTCGTGCTCTCATCTGTAGGCTTTCTAAACTTGGCTTTCTGAAATATATTTAATCATTTTCTTGATGAATGTCAGACTTTAACGCACGATGAGGCCAGCCCTAATATTCAAACATTTTTATCATATCTTTTATCAATGTATCACCAACCTATGTATTACAGGGAAAAATCGTACCTAATCAATTGTTAGTCTTTAAATTTCGTAATTCTTGGCTTTTAGCTCTTAAGTCATCACATTAAATATTATCTTTAACAGACCAGATTAGTTTATATATGTATAATAGTTTAACTGATTTATTATGTTATTTCCCAGTTAATAAAGTAGTTTGATTTTGTAATATAGTTTATTTTATATTGCTATATTCTGTCTATGATAATTAAAACAATCTTTAGGCGGGGGTCGAATCTAATTATAAAGTCATTTGTAGTTAAAATAGTGAAACTCCTCTTGAGATTAACGGTTCGATTTTCATATATGACAAGTAGGTGTAGAATTAAATGTATGCTTAAATTGATGTGCTCGAAAAGAGGATTACTTGGATAGCTAAGAGGATCGAAACAACTTTACTTGAATTAATTGGGTCCAAGTCTTATTTTTAGGAAATTATTAAAATGTAGTTTAGCATTGTATGTGAACAAAATTAGAATTGAAAGGAATTATATATGGAACATGTGTTGCTTCTTTGTACTTGAATTAATTAATTGAGATAAAAGGGTTTGATTAATTATTATAAAGTTGTTCGAAATTAGAGTAGTGAAGTTTCTATTGAAATCAATGGTTTGAGCTTAGTCTGGATGGATTTATGTAGATTAGTTGTGAAATATAATTAGAAGTAGATTAATGGATGTATTAGTTGTTGTTCTAAAAAAATAATAAAAGGGAAATCAAGCATTAATTTGTAACTTATTGACAGAAATTTCCTTCGGTAATTTAAGACAAATAAATAACTCAGGATGAGCAACGGATTAATTAGTGGTGATAGAATAATCATTGCTAATCCATCGATTATAAAGTAATGATATACTTTTTTAAGAATTTGTTTTAAATAAGACATGTAGTCAATAAGCATGGTTGGCATTTTCAGCTGGACTTAATTAGACAATAATGATAAAAAAATAATATAAATATATGTTATAGGTAATCATACTTTCTGATCGAGTTGTCTTTTCAATATGCTAGGAGTTAGCACAAATGACATTTGGTTTACTGATATCCTGTAATAGATGTTTTTTTAATTAAAAATCAAGATTTAAAGTTTAAATCTTATAACAGAGAGATAAAAAACTTAAGGTCAGACGAATAATCGTAAACAAAATAATAATGATAAACTTTGCCTATGTTATAATTAGCTTAGCCCCATAATTCCATTTTGGACCACTGATTTTAAAACCCCATATACCCTATGATTAGGTATTAATTAATCTAGTCAATGCTAACTAACAATCCTTGAACCTTATAAAAGGCATAAACATGTTCCATTCTTCCTCAGTTTCCAACCATTCCAAAACCTTATTTGATCACCAGAAGTAAAAAAAAAAAATGGAGTCTTACACAAACGTCTTTACAGACGAATGGCATAGCTTAGGCAGGATGTTTGGCGACGATGAATGTTCTCATCAGTTCGCTAAACAAGGGTTAATGTCAACTCAATGTGATCTTGGTTTTAGCTATGAAATTCCTAAAATCTTTTTATCTGTTAGCGATGAATCTAGCAATGTTGACTCATTTGAGCATTTAGTTAATGCTTTGGATGACGTCAACTCTAGTTTCTACCATTGTTTCTCTAATGAAAACAGTTTTAGTAGCAGTGATGCTAGTAATGGCACAATCTCCCTTTCGTACCCGTATCATGATAGTTTCACTTTTGTCCTTCTAATATCGTACTTCCACTATCAAATGATGTATGTGATCAATCCATCAGTTTTCATATGATGAATGAGATCAACAACTCATCTTTGCTAGCGACGACCCAAGTTTTTTCTGATGGAAGTCGCTACTTGACACAAGATGTCGCAGCAGAGAAGGTTAGAATGGAGAATTCATTTGTTTCAAGTGTGGAAACCCCTCTCAAGAGGAAGCATGAAACACGTGATCCACCGGATGCAATGGATGGTGAAGTCAACAATCAGAAAACTGATAAGAAGCACAAGAAAAGAGTTCGAGTTTCAAGAGAGAATGTAAGTATGTTATTTTATGTGTCATTATGAGAATGTGGAATCTATTGTTTATGTTCAAGAACATTTTACGTGACATAAAATATTAACCCCTTTGAACAAAATCTTACAGAATCTTGTTTTGTGTATGATCTCTACAGAAAACTAAGACCAATGTGCAATCAAAGAAGAACCAGAAAATGATCAATGACACAGAAAATGCAAACATCAATAACGAGGAAAGAAATGGACAAAGTTCTAGTTCTTCTAGCTCCAATGATGATTGTGATGGATCTGAAGACTTGAATGGCACGCGTAACACACATGGAAAAATGCGCGCCAGTAGAGGCACTGCGACAGATCCTCAAAGCCTCTACGCAAGGGTAAGTAACAGTTACATAATTTGTTTAAATATATCTTTTGCATATCAATAATTCAATTAATGAGCTTAGGAACATGTTATTTGCAGAAAAGAAGAGAGAGGATAAATGAAAGATTGAGAATCCTTCAGAACCTTGTACCAAATGGTACAAAGGTTGACATTAGCACAATGCTTGAAGAAGCAGTCGAATATGTGAAGTTCTTGAAGCTTCAAATTCAGGTAATTAAGATTAATGATAATCATAAAAATAAATTATATTATCGTTCATCAATCATATGATTTTCAATTAGGTTTTTATTAACTAGCTAGGGTTTTCTTCCACGTATTTCTTGCAGTTATTGAGTTCTGATGACATGTGGATGTATGCTCCTATAGCTTACAATGGAATGGACATGGGTCTCTACCAGAATATTATTACACCAAATGTAAAAATATGATTACATTGGGAATTTTTAGTTTATTAAATAAAGAAAGGAAAAGTATGAATAAATGTATAAAGTATATGACTTGTAATTTTCAATGTAACCATAAGTTTAATATAATTTCAGTTTATGTTAAAATGCAATCGTTAGTCGTTACACTATTTAACTTCTCGATGCCTCCTGTTTTGAAACATATATTAATGATACGTGGAAAAGAATGGTAATAGGACAAGCTTGAGACGAGTATCGATAATTCCAATCACATACTTGATTGTAAAACTATGTTTCATACACTTAGGGTATTTTGTGCGGTAATTACAGTCGGATATCATGTTTGGTCATTAGTTTCTTAAAAAATAACCCTTTGGATTTTGAAATACATTTTTTACGTTTTTAATTTTAATTTAATTATACTATCTAAAAAAATATAAAAACTAAAAAGTCATTGAATTAGTAGATTTATTTATTAAGTACTAGGATAGATAAAAACAAAAGGAAAATGTTCATAGGTATGATTCCGGTAAATTAAGTATGTTAGTATATATGTTACATATAATTGGGTCATGTATCATTTAATATCATACATGTTCATACCCGAATTATTTTTAAACTAATTACATTCACAGTCTCGCATCTGAATACTCGTCCCAAATATAATGTTATGTGTTTCGAGTTTGTTCATAGGGTTTGGGTTCATTTGCCATCCCTTATATACATCACATTTAGTAATATCAGTGGCATAACCGACCACTACTAAAATTTTCAAACTACACCTTTTAATTTCTAATGTTTCAACTTGACCCTTGTACCTAATTTATATATGATATATTACTTTTTACTTATTTTGATTTTTTTTTATGAATTTTGTCATTATTTTACAAATAAAAACTAATTTGTGGATGTGTTTAATAAATTTTTTGACTTCCCGGTACAAATTTTATTAAACATGAAGTTGTATTCTAAATTGGTAATTTTTTAGGTATCTTAGGCTCTATCGATTGACGGTAATATGCTTGTACCATTAAGAATGAATCTGATACCAAACGATGGACATTAGTAATGTTATATAACAATCTTCTATCGATGTTTTGATTCCCAGTATCGAGTCACCGCAATGTCATATGTTTTATATGTACTTAACCACGTTAATATCACCGTTGCAACAAGCGTAGTGAATTTCGTAAATACGTCACACGCGCGTGCTTAATTTCTAGTTTAGATCGTATTTGTCAGATATGATCATTTAATTCTAGAGATTTGAAGTGTATACGTGTACACGACTATGCTCATTTAATTCTAGAAGCTCAAATCTGATGGTTCGATGAAGCGAAGCCACCTAGACGATGGGGGTTCCAAGGAGCCATTATCCTTTGGGTAGGGATCAAGGCAGTAGGAACAACAACCTCTAGTAGGGTTCAAGGAGCAAAGCTCCTAGTCGAGCTACTTGGTCAAGAAAGTACAATTTTATTTTAACATGATTGTTATGTATACGATGGAAAGTGCCTCGAATTCACATAATTCGTGAATGGTTGCTTGAAATGGATGTGTAGTAGAACTCGTGATTGATGGGGACAAATGTTTAGTAAAAACTAATGAGCTGTTGAAACTAATGATCAATAGGACCCTATAATCAGGGAGAAATCAAGCGTCGACAACAACTGTGCAAGTAGTAGTATGGCAGATCAATAACTGGTTTGAGCAACAGTAGCAGCATCTTAACTGCTACTGAAACTAAGTTGATGTTTAAAGCCATTAGTAGCCACTAAATTACTACATATGGTGTTAATAATAAGGGAAAATTTCATATATGTCCCTTTAAAGTTTTTAAATATTATATATATCCAAACAAAACTTTTAATATCAAATATATCCTTCTCTAATAAATTTTAATTTAATGATAAGTTTAACCTTTCTAAATAATATAAAAAATATTATCTTAACCCTTTAGGATTCATCTCCAATTGAGCCTTACCATAGTTGGCGCTTTGTCTCCATTCAATTCAGCCATACATAATCGATCATTCATATCTAAGGTTGCATCAGATTCATCCATTACATTCACTATATTTGTTTCATATAATTCAATATGCAAGTGAGTTATGATTTAGTTTCTTATATCCTAGCAATTCCTAACAAACAAGAAAGTGACTTTTGAGTAAACACAAAATCATTAATCTTGATTAAATGTTTGAGAAACAATCATCCAGTTTTCATGAATAATTATTATAAAAACGCCCATTGCTTTCATCCAGTTTTCATGTTCGATTCATAGGCCATCACCATTATTAGTGCCCCTAATTTTTAATTCATTACTTAGAATGTTAATAAAACAAACAAATACTTTTTTCTTGCTTTGGTTATGTTTTTTGTATTCATCAATTTGGTTTTTAATTTAATTCTAGTTCATTCTTTTGAGCACTAAAATGTTCTTCATTAGGTAAGTTAAATGATTTAATGTTTAGTTATAAAATTATATATATGTGGTTTATGTGAATAAAAAAGAAGAAAAAGACAAAAAGAAATGATATATTATAAAATATTTATTAATGAAATGCATTAAAATAAATAGATATGTTATTTTAATTAGTTGAGAGAGATATATTTGGATATTTTAAATAGATAATGATAAAATAACCATATTAAAAGTTATTTATAATAAAAAAATATTAAAATAGATATATGTGATATTTTAATAATTAGGGAGGGATATATTTGATATTAAAAATTTTGTTTGGATATATATGATATTTAACAATTTTAGAGGGATATATATGGAATTCTTCCTAATAATAATATTTACCATTAACATAAGTGTCCATCTTGTCATACATCTCTACGAGTTAAAATCTCCTAGGGTTTCTCATATATATTATGAGGACGACAACCCAAGTGACTAGAAATGGGTATTTAACAAATCAAAGAAGGTACAAGAGGGCATAACAAATAAAAGGAATGTAAAGGTTGATCAAGAAAAGGTACGAAGGGTTGTAAAGACTCTTTTTAAGTTTAGAGAAATAATCCAGGTCGATCTATAATGAAGGAAGGAAATGTAAAGGTAGATCTCTAGAAGGAATATCGAGGGTTGTAAACATAAATTTTAAAAGTTTAGAGAAGCAATTTAGGTTGATCTACGTCATTGATTTTTCCAAGGATATATCGATTAAGGCTGTGTGGTCTCCATGGTAGGAATGGGAAAATGTATGTGATGTGTTCATCTCTTCTAGATTGTCTAAGATATGAATACGATTTGGGTTTGTTTGGTTTATTAAGGTGGTTAGGATGAGAAGTAGAGCTTATTCTTAATCTCCGATCGATATGGTTCGTGAGTCAATTATTATTTCCGGACCAAGTCATATTAAACAGAATTAAGAACAACCAAACCTTTAAGAGAAGCAACAAAACAAGATCTCAAGGAATGTGGTTATTATGAAGGC
The DNA here is from genome assembly GCA_025506505.1 of Flaveria sonorensis. NCBI lineage: Eukaryota > Viridiplantae > Streptophyta > Magnoliopsida > Asterales > Asteraceae > Flaveria > Flaveria sonorensis. The sequence goes on along the minus strand of JACCIY010001196.1, from coordinate 41,961 downwards.
TAATACAATGCATGATATCTTTTTTGTAGATGTGTTGAAAATATCAATGAGTGAATTACTATGCAAACTCCTTCCCATTATGTATATCAGTGTAGTAAAACTAGACGAGTACTCGATACTAAGAAGTGTGCCGAGGAGCTTTTCTTGAACGTGGTCAACCTTAATCAGAATCGGTCAAACTCGGAGCAACTCGGTCCGACTCGACCATACTCGGCCCAACTCGGCCCTACTCGGCCTACTCGGTCCAAATCGGCCTACTCGATCCAACTCGGTTAAGTCGGATTTTTGCTGTCTTTTCACCGATTTAAGCTATTTTTCACTGATTCTTGTTATATTTTTATTGTTTTTCATTAATATACTTTGAAAGATGAGTATTTGAACATTTTCTTTTGATATATATATATATATATATATACTAGAAGAGTGCCCGCGCAATGCGGCGGGGCGATATATTACATCCGACACGTATTTCTAATTTTTGTTATTCTTGTAGTAATTTTATAAAAGTCTATTATATTTTTCTAAGCTATAATTTAAAAAACCAAATAAATGACTTTTGAATGACGACTTCTACATTTAGTCATTAACTTATTGTATCTCACAAAATATAGATTGGTTTAGCAAAAAATTTACATCAAAATGTTTAAAAATACACAGGTTGTAATTGTAGTCTAAAAAAATTTTTAAACATAATAACTGAAATCATAAAACAAATTAAGATTTTTTGGTTTATGGGTTGATAATGTAAAACTTTATGTAAATTACAGTAAGTGTAAGGTTATTATGTAACTAACTGTAAGGGGTAATCTGTAAATAATGTTAAAAATACTATTTTACCCTCAAAAATTGTTGTATCTTATGCATTGAGTAAAATAATTATTCTTAATTTTATGGTATCTTAAAATACCCCTCTCATATGCTTTATGTATAGTATAGATTTTTACGGCATCGGTTAGTATAAAGGTTTAAAGATGTTTTTTATTCACTATTATCTTATAATATAAACTTTATTTAATAGAAAGAAAATAACTTCACTTATTAGTAATTCAAATTTGTTACATATTTACGTAAGTGTTAGTATAAATATTTAAATTTGTTTTTATATTCAATATTACCTCCTAATTTTAATTTCATTTAATAGAAAGAAAATAAATTCACTTTAGTAATTCAAATTTGTTAAATTTTTACGGCAGCGGTTAGTATAAAGGTTTAAAGATGTTTTTTCATTTACTATTATCTTATAATTTAAACTTCATTTAATAGAAAGAAAATAACTTCACTTATTAGTAATTCAAATTTGTTAAAATTTTACGTAAGTGTTAGTATAAAGGTTTAAAGTTGGTTTTTTATTCAATATTTTCTCATATTTTAAACTTCATTTAATAAAAAGAAAATAACTTCACTTATTAGTAACCAAAATACTTATATGTTCCATCTAATAATTGGTTACTAAATGCCTAAAATGATGGATAGGGTTGAATTATTGGTTCTTAAATTCCTAAAATAATGCAAATTTAAAATATCAAATAATTCAAATTTGTTAAACTTTTATGTAAGTGTTAGTAAGTGTAGGGTTATTATGTAACTAATTGTAAGAGTGTAATCCGTACATAATAATATAATTACTATTTTACCCTTAAAAATGGTTATACCTTATGCATTAAGTAAAATATGTGCTCTTAATTTAGGGTATCTTAAAATACTCATCCTAAATGCTTTATATATAGTATATATATATATATATATATATATATATATATATATATATATATATATATATATATTGATTTTTACATATTTTGTTATAAAACACCAGCAAACTTATAATATTTAACATATATCTAATTTCTTAAACATTAATTTCTTTATAATTTATCATGTCCGAGTACTCCCCGCGTAGGCCGAGTACTCGCGACTCCTCAATCGACCGACCTGGCAGCGCCTAGCGACGTTTGCGACCATGATGTCGATAACTGCCCTGCCTTCCTGGCGTTGATCGATCATTATCAGTGAATGTGCCGCCCGCTCTCCCACCGCCGTCTACCGCCACTGTCCAACACACTTGCCTGGTGGAACGCCACTGACCAATATGTCGTGCACATGTCACGATTGATTGCTACCAACAGTCAAACCACCCACCTGCCCTCGTCGACCACCACGGGTTGACATGTCGCGTACCGTGGTCGATCATCAAAGGTTGACACAATGCCTGCCTGTCGCGACCGACTGCCGCAAGACTAGGTGTGACACACTCGCTTGCCACCTTCTAACGTTGCTAGCCTACGTGTGACACTCTCGTCGACGTCTAACGACACGTCGTCCGCTTGTCATCCACCAACATGTCGCCAGCCCATCGCCCACGACCACAACCGATCGATGGAATTGGAATTTTTAATTTGTAATTGGTTAATTTTTTCTTTTATTGTATTTTTAAATTCCAATTCTATAACAGATATATCAACCAAACATATTTTGGATTTTCAAATGAATCCTTAAAATTCCAACTCAATTGTATTTTCAATTTCAAATTCAATTCCAGTTAGAACTAATTTTGTAACCAAACACCCTCTAAAATTAGAACTAATTTTGTAAACTAAACACTCTCTAAAATTCATGTTGGTGATGCATAATTCAACCTATCAACCGGTCACGGGTACTAATGATACTACTGCCCAAAATTGTACTACCCATTTACTTGAAATCGGTATAGTTTGCAAAATGTAGAGGGATATTGAGTTTCTAATTTCTTACTTTCCTTTTGAACGAAACACCCACAGAGAAAGAATTTACCAATCACAATCAATAGTCCAACAATGGCAACAAACAATTCAACAGTTGAGATGCCTAGAGTGAAGCTTGGAAATAAGGGGCTTGAGGTCAGATTCTCCATTCATCTTTCAGTTTCATCACATTTATGATGATCAAACACCAGTAGTTCATCCTATTAGTTTATTCTCTGTCGTTTCTCGATCGTTGGTGGTTACACTTTAGTTCATACTTAGGTATCCGCATTTCGGTAGGGTTTAATTGCTCGTTTACCAATTTCCGTCTAAGATTAAGGATACATATAACATATTGTTGTTATGTGCGTGCTAATTTTGTGTGATTGTTTAATTTTGCACACTACATGTGACTTGTACTGTGTGGAAAACAACTAGTAATCAGATCTATTTGGAATCATAGTAATTGACAAAGATTATCTTTCTGATTATGATGCTGAATGTGAGTTGATTATAAGCATGTTTGAGCATAATGGCTAAAGAGTACATCTTATTGCTGTGAATTGATAGTCCCCAAGTAAAGTTCTTAATCGAGTGTGATTATTTTTCCGCCTGAAAAGTTTATTTTTGTTCATTTCAAAATATGTTGAGTTTTCATTTGGTTATGATGAATCTAACCGTACAAGACAATGAAGAACTCTACTGATGATGGCCAAGTTATGTTTATCATTTTGAATTGCACTTTGGTTTGGTAATTTGGGTGCTTTGATGAATTATGGCTGAAAGTGTTCGTTCTGAAATCCTTCTTTTGTTCTTCATTCACTATCATAACTAGCATCTAAAACGAAAAATGCTAGCAGATCTGAACCATAAAGTGTTTGGTGATTCAAGGATTTTTCCCACTATTAGTTAAATGGTAAGTTTTTTCTTGTTTTTCTTACCATGCACAGGTCTCAAGATTAGGTTATGGGTGCATGGGCCTTAGTGGCATCTATAATAATCCACTCTCTGTGGAAGAAGGTATCAAAGTGCTCAGGGAAGCTTATAATAAAGGGATTACGTTCTTTGACACTGCTGATGTATATGGGGTAGACCATGCTAACGAGATTCTCATTGGAAGGGTATGTGTCTGAGCAACTATTTCCATTTACAAAACAGAATACTTGTAATATAAGTAATCTTTGTGAAATTCTCACCAAAATGTAATGAAGTTGCTGATCAATTCAATGCATCACCTCTAAGCTATTGTTGTTTTTTCTATGATGAGTGATGACTGAACTCTCTGAATGATAGTAAACTACCATTTTAACCCTGTGTTTGGAATAATTGTGGAGTAGAAAAAGATTGTTGATAGATGTTCGTGATGGAAATTCTGAATGACAAAAAAAATCAAATCTATAAATTCTATAAAGTAAAAATATTTTATATGACATAATGTTATCCAAATAAAAAATTACTCAATGTAACAAGGATATAGATTTAAGGTTATTCAATCACACATTCACACCATCTTTAGATGGTCACTCAATTAGTCAATCCATGTTTCCCTTGTATGTGACTTTTTGTTTTAGTAAAGTTTTCTCTTGTTCATCAGAAATCGAGTGGTAATGTTTTGTCCATGTTTTTTAACCTTTTGAGCATATCATGCAGTTTCTAAAGGAATTACCTCGAGATAAGATCCAATTAGCCACGAAGTTTGGTATTTTTAAGATCGAGCCCACCAAGGTTACAGTCAAAGGTACCCCTGAATATGCTCGCTCCTGTTGTGAGGGTAGCCTAAAGCGGTTAGGTGTGGATTACATTGATCTCTATTACATACATCGAATTGACACAACTGTTCCTATAGAGGACACTGTAAGTTCTCATTTCTGTTTTGTTTCATTAGCTATGTTTGAATAGTTAAGTTCATGAAATGTTTAGTAGAGTTCGCACTTTTGACCCACTACTTGTGAGTTGTGATTGGTTGGTTCAAGTTGTGACTTATCTTAAATGCTGAAGTTATAAAGAAGCATTAACTAAAAGGGGAACTGATCAAACGGGTTAAAACTTAAAAGGCAGCCAAAGTCTATTTCACTGCATACAACCTCCTAATTGTTCTAGTCAAAGATTTTGCTTGTCATTGCAGTAGTAAAACTTTATAATCATAATGCATGCATTCATAATTCATTATCTATTCAACAACCCAACATGATCTGATTCGACTCGTAATGCATCTGCCATCTTGCCACCTTAAGTTATCAGTATTTCTTACTGATGTTCAATCAGATTTCTATAAACAAGGGTAGTACACCAAATTTAGTTTCACATATGTGAACATTAGATTTTCTCATTAAATAACAGATGGAGGAGCTCAAAAAGATGGTGGAAGAAGGTAAAATAAAGTACATTGGGCTATCTGAAGCTAATGCAGACACAATTAGGAGAGCACATGCAGTCCATCCTATCTCTGCTTTACAGATGGAATATTCTCTTTGGACACGGGAGATTGAGGATGAACTGATTCCACTGTGCAGGTGTATTTTTTACCTGTTAAAATAATTAGAGATACAGATTCAATTTGCTGATTTATTTCATTACAGGAATGTGTTTATTGAAAGCGAGTATGTGACAGTGAATAATCAGAATCAAATAATAAATTGTAATAAGACATGTCATAGAAAATAGTGCTCGGATGAGCTTGCATTCTTCGTAGCTGTATATGTCAATTGACTTGATATATGAATTCTTTTAATATAGATATCAGGTCGTTTGACAATTGGCATGTTAGTGAATAAAATTTTAAAAAGTATACATATGAGTCACACCCTTGAAAAGTCAACATTTTCAAATGCAAGGGTAATTTAAATTTATTACTTACCCTTCTTTTAACCAAATTTACGAAATCCATTCCTATTCCCTATTACATTGTTTTTGTAAATTTTATCAATTTATTTGTTATATATTCAGATTTGTCAAACACTCAAACATCTAATTATTATAGTAACTTCAAACAACAGAAGTACATTCAAACGGCCCCGTAATATCACATAGTTATAGTTTTTCTGTGTTGTTATAAACTTGCTTCAAACTTTTTTATTTTATTAAGGGAACTCGGAATAGGCATAGTTCCATATTGTCCTATAGGTCGGGGATTTTTCGGTGGAAAAGCAATAAAAGAAAGCCTTCCTGAAAATAGTATATTGGTACTTAATCAACCACTCTTCTCAGTTTTGGTTAAAAATTGTTGGAATACATAAAATTATTTACAACAATCTTTGTCTCTCAGGGATGGAATGCTAGGTTTACGGGTGAAAACCTTACCAAAAACAAGATTCTTTATGATCGAGTAGAAGCAATGGCAGAAAAGCATGGATGTTCCACTGCTCAGCTTGCTCTTGCATGGGTTCTTCATCAAGGAAATGATGTAGTACCAATTCCTGGTAAGTTTGACTTGGGAAAAAGTCTCAAGCATTGATAAAAAGTAAATAACTATGTAGATGTGACAATTAGTCAATTACAACTCATTTACTTGTAAATTGGTCGATTTGGGTTGTCTTCTGTCATGAATGGCTCAAATTAAAACAATCACCCAAAGGTGAACTGATAAAAGATGTTGAGCGGGTTAAACTGGTTGAAAGTTGACTGAGTCTACTGCTAATGCATATAACCTCCTAAACTGAATTATTCAAATATTTAGATTGTTAAATCAAAAGTTGGTTTATGTAATCTTACTTAACACATAATTATTTATAAAAAGTAAATGGACAAAAAGTATTTGCAGATGAACTTGGCCCGACCCATTTCAACTTGTACTAAAAATGACCCTTTTCAACCGTTATACATTTTGACCCATTACCCAACCTGCCTTACTTGCCCATAGAATCCATCTAGGATTATGATATCGGATTCTACTTTAAGAGTCATCTTTAATTTCTCACATATCAGTGTCAATCATTTAACATAACAGGTACCACTAAGATTAAGAATCTCGAAGAGAATAGTGGTTCAGTTAAAGTGAAACTTACAAAAGAAGAAGTAGAAGAGATTAGCAATGCAGTGCCTTTGGATGAAGTTGCTGGTTCCAAAATTAACGAAGCTCTTCTACGCGTCTCATGGAAGTTTGCAAATACACCACAAAAGAACAGCAGCCTATCATCTTGATGCATCATCACTGTGTTGATTCAGTGTCAAGTAAAGTACATGTTTTCATCTTTAGTCTGGATTACGGGTTATTCTGTTGTTGACCTGGTCAACATGAATCCTACATTCATCTTATTGAAAAAATGAAAATTAGATCATTTGATACGAAATTTCACTTTTGGTCCTAGATGTCAAAGGATAATGAGTGAGGAAACAGTTGGTATTCAAAAGAGTAATTTCTGAAAGTAGAGAGTAAAAGTGAAATTTCGTCTTATCATACGAGTAACCATCAATGTGATTTACTTTTAAAAATAGGAAGACACACTCAAATATTCTTAAAGCAGCTTATTAGTTAAAGTTTAAAATATGACAATCTATTTTCTAAGTACTAAAATATTTCTGATAACTTATTTATCAACCATTTCATTTGAGGAATTTCTCATGTATAATCATAAAGCTTAATTCTTTGAATAATATTATTAACAATGAAAATGTTGGCAAAAAGAGGGATAGATAAGCTCAAGCTTTTTATAAAACTAATTGTGTTACAGGCTTACAGCTAGTATGACAATAGAAGAATCAATTTTTTATCATATAAACACATGTATATATTGCTTTAAATATGACACATCAGATGGTTATGGAAGACGTTTTTTGATCTTCTATTTTTGATTATCTTTCATGTCGTATACAAGTGTTTATCCAGTTTTTACGGTTAATTAAGATCGGTAATGTAATGAGCCCACCCAACATCCTATGTAACTAGAAAATCAAAACACCATGAGTACCATTCATACAATGACAAATGTTAACAAACCATAAACCATACATCAACATAATTTGTGACATTTGTATGCCTCTTTAGCCGTTACAACTTTTTAAGCATCACTGGCATTTGATCGGTTCCTCCGGAACCGATCACCCGAACCCCGTCCTGGCATCTGTTCTATGTCACTCGATACTGAGGTTCTCCCTTCAAACCGATCCTTAATCTCATGCCTCCTTGAACCTATCGACGCTTTCCGATCATTCCGCGAGAAAATTTCACCTAGTAACCGTTCAATTGATTCAGGAGACGAGTACATTTTAACATCAAGAACGCTAGAAAATGCCTCCAAAAACTCCTTATAAGCGGGCACAATAAGCTTAACTGTCGCCTCTTTGATCTGTTCCCTTAAATCAGCTTCTGGGATGCTGTATCTACTTGTATGCCTCTCTGCAACCTCTTCAAACCCCTTCAGAAACGCCTCAATCTTACCATTTGCATCATCTCCTTCAAAAGTGTCTTGTTTGTCAAGCAATCTCACCAACCCGCCCCACGCTTGCTTCTCGTACAAGTAAGCCGCTTCTTCAGCCACAACTTTGTAGTTCTTCCTCATGTAATTCTCACCCAACAGTTTCGCCAGTTCGGTATTCCTAGTCCTCATGTAAATATACCAGTAAGTGTTCATAGTAAACACATGGTAAAGCACTTTGTCCTTGTAACCCGACCTTTTCGACTCTATGTTTCTACGTAAAGCTTCCATTACATTCGAAACCGCTTCTTTTAACAAGTTCTCATCTGACTCGGGTGCAGAAAGAACCCCGGCTTTCCATATCTGTTCTGTTCTAAGCACATGAGCCATGGGCTCGGTGTAGTTATCAGTGGTCAAGTACTTTAGGTAATTGATGGCATACCGGACTAGCTTTGGTACCGAGCCATCCTGTGGAGGTGGTAAGCCATCTTGGTCACCTTCGATCTGCAGCCCGAATTCCCAATACACTTTAGTTGAAGCATGAACTAGAAGTTTTTCTAACTCTCTAAAGCGAGAACATATATCGGCTCCTGATTCGCCTTCAAAAATATCATAAAACTCGGTTTTGATATTTTCTAAAGAGTTAAACATGTCCAGGAGTTTGAAGAGCTTTTGTGGTTCTTTGTTACTTCTTGCTACCCCTTCCCCGAACCGGAAGAACACTGCCATGATCTTGTCAGCTATCTTGACGAAGCATTCTTGCCAGACCACGCCGTCCATGATGTTTCCTAGGACTTGGTTGCATAGGTTCTTTTCTGAAACGAAAACTGTTCGAACCGCCAGCTCGAAGTGTTGGGTCCATAGGGTTATGGAAGTCTCTAAGCTTTCCCATTCCATCTCATCTATCTCTTCGGGTTTGTATGTTCTTAGGTAATCTGGGTTCAGCTTCATTAGCGCTTTTGCTGCTCTCTTATACCTCACCTGTCAGTTATTTATAAGTAAATGGGTCGAAATTGTCATGTCTGATCATCAAATCAAACATGTAAAATAGTTAACTGAGTTGAGTGTCCATAGTATAAGAAAAACCTTAACAAAAATGTCGATGCATATATCCAAACAATCGTTAGCAGCAAGCGTCTCCGATATCCGTCTAAGAACTTCAACCTCCATCTCAGTCCCCAATTCCGCCTGACCCGCCTCCTCTCCACCATCATCACCGCGGTCTTCCACCTGCACTCCAATATTATGATGCCTCAACTGCAGCAAAATCCCTTCAAACTCATCTTGCAAGTTCAACAAAGCCTCATCAAGCAACCCATCAAACTTCATAGAATCAACCTCGGTTTCATACAACGCCTTTAGAGTCACCAACGTCTCTCTTAACCGATGTGTCCTAAACTGGTCTGTAGCCTTAGTCCTACTCAAAAACTCCACCACCTCTTGCAGCCTCTGGATCGCAGGCCCGCCCTCTTGGCTAATCAAGTTAATCGCGATATTCAGTTTATCAACACAATCAACATACTTGATCAGCAACCTAAGCCTCTTATCTTCCGACTTCTGAGCTGCAAGTTTATTTGAAATGTCAACAAGTTTCCTTTGCAAGGACTCTGATATCTTAAACCCGTCAATGAGAACAAGGGCGGGCGAAACCGCTCGGTTGATACGCGTTTCTAGTGCTTTAGACGCGATCGAGAGGGACTGTAGAGGGGCTAATCTTTTTGAGGCCACAGTTAGACTTTCTTGCAACGTGTTAAAGTTTTCAGCTTGTTTTTGGAGGCCTGTTTGCAGATTTTCGGATGATTTTAAGGCGGTTTTGAGATCGGAGCATGCTGATTCGAGCTTGGTAAGAAGCGGGTAGTCGTCCATTGGCGGTGCGGTGGCGGAGTGGTGGTGGTGGTGGGAGAGGGGTGGTTTATAAGACAAGATTAAGGTGGCAAGATATATTATTATGGGACGGGGAGAATTAAGCAGAGACTAAATCTCGATGTAAACTAAGAAACAAATGGCAATAAAACATTGGGTTTGGACAAATCAATGGGGTCGGGTATAGCCGAATAGTTTCTTGATTTGGTCTATACTTGATGGTGACCCCCTTAGATTCTTTTTTATCTTTGTTTTTTTTTTCTAGATTATACATACATCCGAGGCTAAAAACTTATGTATTATAGGGTTTGAGTGAATTAATAGTTAGTATAAAGATTTAGATGTTAAGAAAGAGAAGGATTAAACAAATCTATATATTAGATGAAGAAAGAAAAAACGAACGAGAAAAGTAAAGATTTAGAAATAAAAAGATAGGCGTCAAACAAACTTATTTGTTAGGTGAAAAGAAGAAAATAAATAAATAAATAAGAGATCATAGAACTATAGAAAGTAATGTTATTATTTACTTATTTATGATATAATATTAAATAGTCAATAGTCAATAAAAGAGATTTAAGAACTAAGAAAGAAAGTGGAAATCAAACTTATTTATTAGTAGTAGAAAGGAAAAAATGTAAATACAAGTAATAAAGATTTAGGAATTAAAAGAGGAACCAAAAATCAAAAAAGTTAATCTACTAGCAAACAACTCTTTGTGCCCTACAAACACATCCAAAAATTGAGAAGCATGCTAAGCAGCTTATGTTGCGCGCTGCAAGGGTTAAGCAACGCTCAAAATTATACGATAACTGACTTGAGATTTCAATCGATAAGATGCATAAACATACAAGGTATACAAATATGATTCGGGTATCTGGGTATGTGCATAGTTATGTTTATCCTTAAAAATTCAAGTCTCATGATAAACATTAATATAGATTTTAGAGTAGTATTAGACGGGTGTGTGTTTGCAAATATGAGATAACATTAGTACAATTGTCTTATCTTTAGGTAGTATATGCAAATGAACGACGGCTAAGGCATAATCGATATTCCTTACGTTACTTATGTTCAAAGCAATTTTTAAATACAAAAGCCTGTATTATGCCTAAAATTACCCATTGGTGATGATACTCAAATTGATATTTTACACTTTTACAATTGACGTTGATACGACTCGCTATATCTGAGACAAATGGTTGATATGTTCTCCAATATCACAATGCGTCTTTTGAGTCCTTCAATCCTGTGATTATTAGTAACTAGGTTAGTATCCCGTGTATTACACGGGTTGAATAAATAAAATATTATATACTTATTAATAAAAATTAAGAAATTATTAAACGTTCTTTTAATATAAGATATGATTAACATTATGTACGAGTGATAAAAGAACGATATCGTTACTTAAACTTTTGTTTAATTTTTTTTTGTTTTTCTCAAAAAATTTGTTTTTAAACAAATTGTTTCAAAACAAACCGTTTTTATAAAAAGTGTCATTATTAATAATTTCTTTATTATAACTTTGAAATTTAATTAATTATTTTTCATAAGAATTTTAATTTTTAAAAGCCACAAGTTTTAAAATATAATGTGTTTTTTAAAAAGTTTGATGTTTTTTCTTGAAAAAGTTGCTTATTTTATAAAAAAATTATTTCTTTACAAATTGCATTTGATTAAAGATCTTTTTTAATTTAGTAAAAATATTTTAATATGAAAAGAATTAAAAAATATCATTTATAGTTAATGTGATATTTATTAGAAGAGAGAAGTGGAAAAATAAAATTTAGTTGCTCTAGAATTGTGACAAGTAACATAAAAATATTATTTTATTAGTATAGATAGATTATTTCTTTACAAATTGCATTTGTATAAAGATCTTTTTTAATTTAATAAAAATATTTTAATATGAAAAGAATTAAAAATTATTATTTGTATTTAATGTGATATTTATTAGGAGAGAGAAACGAGAAAATAAAATTTAGTGGCTCTAGAATTATGATAAGTGGCATAAAAAACATTCTTTTATTAGTATAGATAGATTAACAATAACAATAAAGGATTGAGAATTTCTTAATTATAAAATTACACAAAATAAGGTGTAAACTTAAAACTTTAAAACAGAAGTAAAACGACAACCAAATACATGCGAGAATAGAGAAACAGTATATGGACTAAGAAAAGAAAGATAGAGAGTGCTGAAAAAGCCATCTGCGTTTGTCCCACACCATCGCCAATTAGGGGTGTTCGTGGTCCGGTTTGAACGGTTTTTAGGTCAAGCCATAAACTAAACCATTAGTAATGGTTTTCGATAATTGAAAACCAAAACCAAACCGTTATAAATAAAACTAAACTTGATCAGGAACCACACATTACTAACTATTTGGTTCCAGTTTGATTTCACGGTTTGGAGCATTTTGAATGCAAGTTGTTTAAAAACAATAAACATACCAACAAAATACAAAATGTCAATACTCGATCACATAACATCATAGATTTGCTATCCAGATAAATAAATTGTTTTCCAAAGTCCAAACATCAAATGACAATACATGAGTTAACCTACTCTCTAAAATCCAAATAATAAAAGCACTTCATTTTGGTCAATAGCACTTCAGATTAACTCCAAATAGTGAAATTGCAGATTTATTCAAATGTACAAATGATAATTTCTAGTGGCAATTTAATATACATATATACATATAAACACACACATATATGCGGCTCGGTCCTGTTTTTGACGACCGTTTTTTTATATAAAACGCAAACCAAACCGTTCATTTCGCTTTGAAACTTTGAAAACTGACAGACAAAACCTTTAGGCGATACCAAACCGATAACCGATCTGAGTGGTTTCACGGTTTCAAAACCAAACTGTGAAGACCCTATCAATGATGTTTAATGGCAAGTAGGTGGTTGCGACGGCGGCACTGATGGTCGGCAGCGTGATGAGGGTGGTGCCGTTGGTTGATGCCACGGGAGGATGAAAGTGGCCCACTATCTTTAGGTGCTTCTACTAGTTCATGACCTACAACCTTTTGGCTTGACAGATTTGAGGATAAGTATTTAACGTGAAACATACTTGAATCACCATAACTATAAGCTTTGATACGTCGTTGGCAGCTTTATATGATCCTTCAAAATTGTTCTTTTTAGATATACAACTTTGTATTCAAACTTTTCAGCCATATAAAGTTTTTTATTTTTAAAACAAATATCTTCTAAGGGTTTTGACTTTACCTGCACTTTTAGTTTTCGTGAGAGAAACACTAGGAATTGGTTGTGATATTTCTTTCTAAACTGACTCTAGAATCGAATACATATTATATTATAATACTTATTAAAAACTTTGGTCTGGTGTGTGCAATGAAGAATTATTGCTTTTGATATTAACCACAAAAGTTTTAGAAATGTTTATTTAGGAATATTAACCACGTCATCTCCCCAAAATGATAACAAAAGCATCCACATTTTCACTTCCAATTTCACACAAGAAAAACTCTCTTTATCCATTAAATATATTTTTAATATTTCTATTAATGCACTGACTAAAATAAATAAACTACAAATCATACTTATTTGTTAAAAAAGAAAATAGATAATATAAAATTTTCATTGGATGATTTTATTATCATTATCAACAACAAATATTTAAGTAATGTTTATAAAAATATAAGAGTACAAAATATATAACATAATTTCTTAATAATCCTAAAAAATCATTAAACTATTTTTTTTGTCTGTTGTTTTTCTTAAAGGATTTCATCTAAGATCCTTACTTTTTCGTTATTTATCATAATCTTTTTTCGCGTAACGAAGCGTGAATCATAATTTTATAAAACAAACCAAACCCAAAATAGACCCGCACGTTACCCAAAATAGACCTGTGACAACGTACGGGTCTCAATTTCTAGTTATTATCAAACCTTTATATTGATATGAAGGTTTATAAGGTGTTGGCTTAAACATTGACTCCTGAATATTATGCTGCTGGAATATATAAATTAAAAAAAAAAAAAACATATGTTACTTCTTGTTTACAGTTGTGGAACAAAAGCATATATCTAGCTGTGGCACAACCAGAAACATGTATGTTGCCCATAAATCCATCAGAAAAACATTTCTAACTCGATGAATCAACCTCAGTGTTTTGAAGAATATACAGTTTAAAATTTTCAAAAGGTTTTTTTTTTTCAACCGTTGGTATTAAGAAAGATAGAAATATCAAGGTCATTATATAAATCGATTGGATGCATAAACGTACACATTTGAAACGATACTCTTGCAATGTTTTGAAGCGCACAACATTGGGAAATTAAATTGAATCAAAATAATCGATATGTACGTGTAGGAAAACATAAACCCCCTTTCATACAATCGACAGGTTCGTGTTCAAGAGCTCCTTTAACACATCCCATTTTCCACCACTAATAAAAACCGCAACATTCACAGAACTTATGTTTCAGTTATTTTGGTGAAAAATGAAAAATAAGTTTCAAAAAAATATAAATAAAAGTAGTTTTTTAAAATAATAAAATTTTATTCTTTCAGAAATTTTAACATACGCTGGCTAAGCTTGCATTTGAAAGAGTTAACGGCTAAGGATACATAAGTACCCACATTCTTTGACGTAGTTCCCGACAATAGTTTCAGCCCAGCCTACAATTAAGTTACCCACCGACTAGAGTTGTTCACGAGTAGAGCCAAACCAAGTTAGGGTCTGGCTCAGTTTAGCTTGGTTTGTAAACGAGCCTAGCCAAGCTGAGTGCAACTTGGTTTATAAACGATTTGCGTCCTGCCGACTCACAAGCTAAATTTGACTTAGTTTTTTTGAGCTTTTTGAGGAGATTTAAGCCACGAGTTATTTGAAACCGTAGACTTAATTTTTGCAAGTGTGTAGTGTAAATTATTAAGTATTTTAGCTAGAGTTAAAATATTAATAAATTTATGTAATTATCTATATATTAATTTTGAACTAAATGAATAGTAGATTAATTTTAGGGTTCTTTAAAATTGGACACAATAGTTTTCTTTCTTTAGTTTTTGACCCCTTTTGATGTTGGGGTTCAACAAAAAAGCTTCTTTACCATGTTGAATTAAATATTAGTTTCAAAATACGTCAGGACAATTGTAGTTTATACTTTATCAGAGTACATATGACATTACTGCACGTGCTTATTTTATGTACGTTTGAGTTTGTCTATGTTTCAACGTAAATTCCGTTTGGAGTCATGTTATATTTATAATACTTTTTTGATCGTTGGTATAGGTTCTAATTATTTTCCGTATCAATGTAAATACAGTTCAAAAATAAGTTAGATCGGTTGTGGTCTATACTTTATCCCGCCACGTACGTCGTCACCGCAACTCGCAACTAGTAAAATGACTAGTTATTAGTATAATAAAGTGAAGAGCAGACTAGACAAAAACAATCACGGCTTATAAACAATTATATATATATATATATATATATATATATATATATATATATATATCCCTTGAAAACTATATTATAAATGAAAATCATGAAAGCCAGGGGTTACAATATGTAAGTATATGTTACAGAGTGTACAACTAAGAGTTATGTACATGTATGTGTTATGTATATGTAAGAACGTGTTACTAAGTGTACAACTAAGAGTTACGTACATGTACCTCATATAAATTACGTATATTTAAGTCGTTTCGTCATCATCGACGTTCCTTGGAGTTTATATTAAAAAAGTATACAATGACCTCAAAAACTAAGGTTAAAGTATACTAAAATATACTTTAAATAATTAAAAAGTTAAATCATTTATAAATTATGTGATTGGATAGTGGTGGTTTTCACGGTTTTCAATTATTAATATGGTTTTCAATTGATCCCTTCCATATATATATATATATATATATATATGTGTGTGTGTGTGTGTGTGTGTGTATATATGTATGTATATATATATGTATGTATATATATATGTATATATATGTATGGTTAGGTTTTTCAGAACGATCTTTATTTTCAGAACCAGCAGAACCAATCACAACCATTAAGTACTTGATCAATGGTTATGAATTTAAGATTTAACCTTGTAGAAAGTGTAATTATGAAATTAATTAAAGGAGTGAAAATTAATGAAAATGGCATATTAGTAAAATGATAAAAAAAAATTCTCTCTCTAATTAAAAAATGATAATTTATAACTTCTCTCTTCTCTCTCTAACATTAATGATTTTACATATTTGTAAATTTTATAATATTTATATATGTGAAAATTTTAATATTTTTTTAATATCATTTGCATGTGGTTAAATTTATTTTTTTCCCATACTAATTACACATTTCTATTAGTTTTATACTAAATAGAATATTCCATTTTAATGGTGAAGATCATATAAGGGGTAAAATTATAATCTTCTATGTTGTTATCTTTTGGTACAATCTTCGGAATGTACTTTTTTTTTATTTTTTATTCATCTACTATACTATCCACCCTTAAACCATATTATCTTTTTTATTTATTATCCATCAACTACAACCACAACCCAACAACCGACCTCATCATCGTCTACACAATAAGCACAACCGATTCCGACCACCACTGCCACTCCAGCAATAGACGCCCCACTAGTGGGTTTGAATGCGGTTTATGGTGGTGAACCGAACAACACATAGCTTATCGTCTAACGACTACTGAACATAACCTACAATGTTGACCCAGATCTTGATTTAACTAATGTAAACCAATATTAACCAATGTAAATCAATCTGTAAAACAAATGTAAAACAAACGATATTAAACTATGTAACTACAACTCCATGACTTTAGAAACCTAACAACCAAAAGGATTGACAAACATGTTAATGAATGTCCGCTGTGGACACTTAGGCTGTCCGCTGTGGACACTTAGGCTGTCCGTTGTGGACACTTGAGCATTCTTAGAATGTCCGCTGTGGACACTTAGGCTATCCGCTATGGACACTTAAAACATTCTTAGAATGTCCGCTGTGGACACTTAAACATTCAAGTGCATACAGTGGACAGCCTAAGTGTCCACAGCAGACATTCTAAGAATGTTCAAGTGTCCACACGGACAGCCTAAGTATCCACAGCGGACACTTAAACATTCTTAGAATGTCCGCTGTGGACACTTAGGCTGTCTGCTGTGGATACAAGTGTACACAGCAGACAACCTAAGTGTCCACAACGAACATTCTAAGAATGTTCAAGTGTTCACAGCGGACAACCTAAGTGTCCACAGCGGAACATTCTTAGAATGTCCGCTGTCAGCGGACAGCCTAAGTGTCCACAGCGGACATTCTAAGAATGTTGAGTCCACAGCGGACAGCCTAAGAGTCCACAGCGGACACTTAAACATAATGATTAATACATTATGTTTCATCATTGTAATCTTGAAGGGTACATAAATTTTTAGGTTTATGCTCTTTGTTTTTTGCACGAAGGGGGTAACGATGATACATCAGATCAAGATTTATTAAAGTTCGGATTTGCATTTGAAAGGGATATGAACCTATTTTATTAGGTTTTATTTTATTGGTTTTTATATTTGTTTCTTCAATGTAATTCACTATAAGTGATTACAATATGATGTAATTAACTGTAAGTATTAGGATTTGTTTTCAAAGGAATATGATGTAATTTATTGTAACTAAGTGTTTTCATTACATGAAATTTATTGTAACAAACTCTTTATGTTTTCTGATGTTTATATATGTAGATTTTTATGCTTAGTTTAGTTTTTTTAAGTTTTGTATACAAGTTACAGTAATGTAATAACCTATTAGGGATAGGTTATTTGATGGCTTGAATGTTGGTGTTTAACTATTGATGTGGAAGCAGGTGGGTTTGGGCTGGTGGTGATGTTATCCAGATTTGATGTTGATTCGTTGATTCACTAGCTTTTGTTACATTAGTCAAACCTCTGTTACATTAGTATAACCATATTGTTACGTTACTGCAACCACCATGTTCAAATGAACTGTTATAATATGATGTAACTCACTGTTATTCGATGTAATTCATTGTATTAGGTATGGTTTTATGTTTAATTCAAGGTTTTTTATTGTTAATACACCATGTTTGTTTGATGTAATTCACAGTAAGAAGTTACAATATTATGTAGTTCGTTGTAGGTATTAAAAATTGCATTCATATGAACATGACGTAATTCATTATTTGTTGGTTCATGATTTGGTTAGGATGAACTTTATAGTCGATGTAGTTGATGGTGTAATTTCCCACATTGTTTTGTTGAAATGGTTTAATATAAAACTTATGACAGGTTACAGTAATGTGTGTGTATATATATATTACAATATGATATAATTATTAGGTTTTGCATATGAACATGATGTAATTCAATGTAATATATAACGTCCAGAAAAAAATTTTAAAAAATTTCGAGACTATATTAGAATTAAAGAGAATAATAAGACGAGTTTAATGTTGTACTTTTTATAAAAATTAACAATCTATAAAAAAGTTATAGAGACTTTAAATATAAAAGGGGTAACCTTTTCTTAAAAAGAAAGATAAAAACTAAATGAATTAAAAGAGAGTATGTGGTGACACTTGTCATCATCATATTAAATCTGAACATTTGACTTTTTAAAAGGTATGTAAAATGTCTAAAATGTCATTTTCTATTAAAAAACATGTGATGACACATGTCATGATCTTGTTCTTTCAAACCTAAATCAATGACTGAAAAATAGTTAAAAAGTTCTCACAATAAGATAGGGTTTTTATTTGAACATTACCCTATATACATACATATATATATATATATACATACATATATATATATGTATGTATGTATAAATCTACAATTAAACAGTCTATGTACATATGTGTTAAACATGTATAAATCGACTAATAGGATTCTACACGTGTAAAAAGAAATAATAGATGTTTAGAAACCAAAAACATAGATTTTTTTACACATTTAGAACAAAATATAGATGTTTATAAATATTTAGATATAAAAATGAATATATTTTTACACTTGTATGTAAAAAATAATAGTTTAATACATTAATAACATTATGCGTAGTGTTGTGAAAATACACACATGTAAATTGGTCTTTTTAATGTGTACACATTTATGTAAATATACACATAAAAATATTCATATATGTAGATTGCACTAATCTCCCTTTTGATTAGGGAATACACTCGGAATACGGGTCAATACCACTTAATGGTATATTTATCACATAGATGAGAGATTATAGAAGGAATACAAAACAACATTAGTGAATTGTTTTTAAATGTTTCATCCTCATATTTAACTTTTAAATTCATCATATTGTAATGTTCTGCACAAAAAAATTATATTAATATTTATTTCATGTATAACAAATTATGAAGAAAATACATATCACAAACATACAAATTCAATATTAATCGTGAGATTAGAATTCAATGTTTTTATTCAAAATAAATTGCTCAAGTACAACACGTTATGTTTAAGAATAGAGAAGAAAAAACAAATAACAAAAGATGTTTTAATCTCTATAGGAAGTGATTATGTAAAAGAATGCAAACTCAAAATTTTAAAATTTTTTTTTACAGGAGAGTGGAGTATGTCTATGTGTACATACAACATAGTTATAAATTACTATCATAGCTTTTTGGGGAAACATCATGAAGGAAATCATAATGATAAATATATGTATCAAAGCTAGAAAATGAAATATATTAAACAAGAGAAAAATGGGATGTGACAAATTTAAAAATAAAGTGACTTTTTGACAGTGTAACATAGTGTAATCTGTTTTTACACGTTGTCTTAATGTTAATAAAGTTATTAACACTATACAAAAAAACAAAGACTACATGAAATAACAAAAAGAAAACTGTAAAAAAAATACAAAGTAAAAAATTAACAATAAAACTTGGTTACATCTTAAAAAAATAATAACTTTTTGGCAGTGTGTCATAGTGTAACCTGTTGTTACACGTTGTCTTAATATTAATAAAGTTAGTAACACTATACAAAAAAATGTGACTACCTACAATAACAAAAAGAAAACTGTAAAAAATTACTACAGAATATTTATACACAAAGGATAAAAAACAAAATATGGGTTAAATTTTAAGTATTTCACAAATAAAGAAGAAATAACCTAACTAAAAAGTTAAAAGAAAAAAGTTTTCAGAGAGAAAAAGAGTTTTCACAATAAAATATAGGTAGATTTCACAACTAAAAAATATCCTAACTACCTCACAGAGAAAGAGGATAACACAACATACTACAATTATATGAAAACTTAAATGTGATGCTAAAACAATGTATATTATGAGAAAACTAACCATGACGATCATAATCAATATATCAAAGAGGAGAGTTTGTAGCAACCACATCATGTTGATTTTTCTCACCAGCATCCTCACGGGAAACTTCATCTGCAACATCCTCCACTTTTAGGGGGAGGCCCATTAACATCGCCCCCACCCATGAATGAGGTGACAACTTCTCAGATACAGAATTTTGAAAGAAAATTTATGAAGGAAGGAGGAAAATATGACGAAGGTAAAAATTTTGTTAGAATGAAAAATGAATATAAAGGAAAAAAGAGAAAATCTACATCTATACGTACAAGGCATGAATAGAGTTGTACCCACATTGGATTTAGTGAAAAAAAAATATTAAAATCAACAGTACAAGAGATAATAAAATAAAAGACATGCATTTAATGTAGGAGGTTGTAAAAAGACAAAAATAACCCTAAAAGATGCTTTTCTATGTTGCTGATGTGTCGCTCTCTGATTAGTCCACATGGGTTAAAAGGGTTCTCACAAATAGTTGGGATTTTCACATGAACCCAATTCTCTCTCTCTCTCTCTCTCTATATATATATATATATATATATATATATATATATATGTATATATATATGTATGTATATATATATATATATGTATGTATGTATGTATATATATGTATGTATATATATACGTGTGTGTGTGTATATATATATGTATATATAGGATAGGGCTTATATGAAAACCTTTCTTTATTATAAGAACTCTTTAATCTATCCATTCACCATTGATTTGGTATCAAATATGGAATATTTTATTTGAAAGGTTAAGATGAGACAAATGTTATTTTAGTTATTTTGACCTTTGTACTTTCTTTTTCACTTTATCATAATAAATCTTTTTTTTTTCATTTCACACATTTTCATTTCACATCATGGATGCCAAGATCTAGATCTATCTCTCCACCACCATTGATGCCTCAAGTCACATTCTTCACCACCTACCATCAGAAGAGTTGTCACCCCTTTTCACCTTCACAACTGTCACACCCCAACCTTAACGGCGGAAACGTCGAGATGTGAGGGTTAAGATTGTTCATAGCCACATAACACTACCATAAATTGTAAATATAAAAAAAATTCATAAGTTGAAATAAACATTACAACCAAATGTCTCAACAAACAAAAATAAACAAAGTTCAACTTTCAAGTCTCAAGTTATTTTATTTATTTTTCCTAGGTCCAAATCCTAGGTGTAAGCATGCTTCAAAGGATAATCATCAACCTTGTGCATTTCCTGAAACATGTTAAAAATAAAAGGGTCAACTTTAAAAGCTGGTGAGTTTCCATGGGTTAAGCATACATATATATATATATATATATATATATATATATATATATATATATATATATATATATATATATATAAGTTTATAAGTAGCAATTCATGTCAATGGTTACGAAATAAGCAAGTTTATAGATAACATATAGCTACAATCAAACCTTGACCAAGGATATCATTTACAAGTTTAACGATTAGCTAAGTGTACTTGGTTCCCATAGTGCTCAAGAATACGACACTAGGAGCCGGCAATAACCTCGGCTTTAGCACCAAATAGGCTTGTCAGGCCCATAGATCTATGACGTCGCCAGGCTAGCAATAGTTAATGATTGTCAACATATAATATTCATCATATAAAGCTCACAATATTACAAATAACCATGACAAAGTTTATAAATGAATTGCTCGTGCATTTACAAGTATCAAGATGTTTACAAGTGCAAGTTCATAAAGTTAACATGTTTCACCCCAAAAGGTGTGAAATAAAGTAAAAAGGGGCATGGAAAACTCACTTGATAAATATATAAGATGATATCAATAAATAAACGGTGCTCCAACGATTCCTTTTACAAGTTACCTACGTATATATTTCAAGAATAAGTTTGGAGGTAATATTAACGAATTAACGTGAACTAGGGTTTCAATGGGAATTTGGGGTTTTTATAATAAATAGGGTTAGCTAATGAAATTAAATATATTTTAATCCAATGAAAAGAAATATCCCATTTAGGTAATTTAATATGGGGAAAAGAAATTAAATCCTTTATAATAATTTGTAAAGTTTAAATATATGATGTAAATAGATTTTTATAATTATTTAAAATAACATGATTAAACAATAATTAACGTGTTGGCCAATAATAACTTACTAATTTAAACTATTATTTAAAATCCATTTTATAAGAAATAATCCAAGAATAACCTTTGTTAAAAATGTTTTATTAAAGAATATTTAATTATTTAAGTTTAAAATTTTACAGAAAATAATTTGGTGTCTTTAAAAATATTTAAAGTTTACAAAAATAATTTTTACAATTATAAAAAAAATTTCATAATTTATTTAAAGGCTGAAAAGCCTTAAAAAAAGGTTTGAGGGTGCCCGGGTTCGAACCCGGGACCTCAAGGATGGCATGGGAGTGGTTTACCATTAGGCTAGGGCGCCTATGCCTGATAGAAGATGGGTTTTAATTCTTAAAAACACAAATTCAAAGAAAACCCCCAATTCCACATAAACCCTAGATTCGATTTCAACCTAATTGAACATGAATTCTAATATAATTCCTGTAATAAACATAGGGCTTTTGATCCTCAAAGAAAACCGAGTATGTGTGTGTGTTTAATTACCCGAAAGATGTGAGAAATCGATGCTACAAGTCGAAGAACAGTCGCAACCAAGGTTGGGTAGTGTTCGTGATGCAAACGTTGATATTATCCAAATTCGTTGCACAGGAAGCTTCCAAGGATCTTGATGAACGAAAGCCCTCTGTCAATTTCAGTTAATATCGACAGAATGGTGATGAACACTAGCGTTGTAGTCGCGATGAAGAGAGGGAATTTTTCGAGTGGTTCCAGTGTGTTTCAGGTGGAATTGAGTTCGATAGTCGCTTAGGATTAGTTAAACATTCGATTAAGATACATTTAATTTGATTATTATAGAGTTTTAATGTTCGAACGACTCTATGATTAAAAGCTTCGGTTATTCAAACCGATTGGGTTCATAACCGACGTCTAAACGAAATTAAGGTGCGTGTTCAAGTTCGAAACGGTTGCGCGATTGTAATGGTGTGGTTTAATTGAGTTAAATTCGGGTATATCGACCGATTGGGGGTGGCCGGAGCTCGGCCGGAGCTCCCACCGGAAAATCGGGGTGTTTGGGGTTGGGTTTTACAATTTACACCTTTGGTCCCTGAGGTTTTAATATTACACCTTTTAATCCAAAGTTTTATTTCTAGTTTAAACTAAATTACAGTTTTAGTCCCTGTAGTTTACATATTATTATTTTATGCCCAAATTTTAAACTTGTTTGTTTTCATTTATTATCAAGATTAAACACCTTCTTAGTATTATTTATCATTTTATTATTATTACTAATATTGATATTTTCTTTTATGTTTATTATTATTATTATTGACAATATTAATTATCCACGCATTAAATTACATCAAGAATTTACAAACGAAACCTTGGAATTGTATTAATAACAAAACGAATCCTTATAAGAAATAACGGGATTAATAATGACTACTTAACAAATACACGAGAGGTCACAGTCTCCCCAACTTTAAGAAATTTCGTCCCGAAATTAAGAATGAACTAAACGAACAAATACGGGTATTTCTTCTTCATATGCTCCTCACGCTCCCAAGTAAACTCAGGTCCACGCTTATTCTCCCAACGAACCTTGACGATTGGGGTAGTAGTGGTCCTAGTCTTCTTCATAATACGGTCCATGACTTCAACGGGTTTCTCAACAAAATGTAATGACTCGTCGATCTGGATGTCATCTAATGGGACATACAGACTTTCATCAGCCAAACATTTTCTCAAATTTGAGACATGGAAAACAGGATGTACCCCGCTAAGATCGGAAGGTAGTTCCAGTTTATAAGCCACTTTCCCAATCCTTTTCAGGATCTTGAAAGGTCCTACAAATCGTGGAGCTAATTTACCCTTCTTCCCAAAACGAACGACTCCCTTCCATGGTGAGACTTTAAGAAGAACCATGTCCCCAACTTGAAATTCCAACGGCTTGCGTCGTTTATCGGCATAACTTTTTTGTCGACTTCTAGCCACTTCAAGGTTCTTACGAATCATGGAAACTTTATCGGTTGTTTCTTGTATGAGCTCAGGACCAGTGATGAAATTTTCACCAATGTCAGTCCAGCAGATCGGGGAACGACATTTACGACCATAGAGTGCTTCAAAAGGTGCCATTTTGATACTCGAGTGGTAACTATTATTATATGAAAATTCCGCGAGAGGTAAATGCGTATCCCAGTCACCACCAAAGTCAAGGACACAAAGACGTAGCAAATCCTCTAGGGTTTGAATAGTTCGCTCGGTTTGACCGTCCGTTTGAGGATGGTAAGCCGTGCTTAAATCCAGTTGTGTACCCAAAAGTTCTTGCATAGACGACCAAAAGTGCGAAGTGAAACGAGCGTCGCGGTCGGATATGATATGCAAAGGTACGCCATGACGACTCACAATCTCATCAATGTATATACGAGCTAACCTTGACGTTTTGTAGGTGTCACGTATGGGTATGAAATGTGCCGACTTGGTCAATCGGTCAACAATCACCCATATGCTATCATGACCACGAGAGGTGCGAGGTAGTTTGGTTATGAAGTCCATGGATATGTGTTCCCATTTCCACATGGGAATCTCGGGTTGTTCAAGCAATCCACTAGGACGTTGATGTTCAGCTTTAACCTTTGTACACGTAAGACACTTAGCTACGTAAGTTGCTATGTCTTTCTTCATTCCAGGCCACCAGTATTGACCGCGCAGATCCATATACATCTTATCGGAACCAGGATGAATTGAGTAACGAGTTTGATGAGCTTCATTCATGATAAAGGTACGAAGATTATCACGGTTTGGAACCCAAATTCGATTCAAGAAATACATCAACCCATTGGGTTTCGTTTCTAGTTGAGCTCGAAGATTGTACTCCAATTCCTCTCCCATTTTTCCTCCTTCTTGAACCGCTTGTTGAGCCTCCATGATACAAGTCTCGATGTCATTCTCAATCCTCAAATTTTGTAGCAGCACCGTAGTCTCATTAACATCCAGACGAATCTCAGTATCAAATTCTCCCAAGATATCAAACCATTGTCGTCGATCGCGAATTTCTTGAAACGAGATCATCTTATTATGAATCTTACGACTTAGTGCATCGGCTACGACATTTGCCTTTCCAGGATGGTAACGAATGTCACAATCATAATCACTAATCAACTCAACCCAACGTCGTTGTCTCATGTTGAGATCCTTTTGATTGAAGACGTGTTGTAGGCTTTTGTGATCGGTGTAGACTATACATTGCGTCCCATAAAGGTAATGCCTCCAAATCTTTAAGGCAAAAACCACAGCACCAAGTTCAAGATCATGTGTCGTATAATTCACCTCATGGACCTTCAATTGTCTCGATGCATATGCTATGACCTTTCCTCGTTGCATGAGAACACAACCAAGGCCTTGTTTAGATGCATCACAATATACGGTGAAATCATCGTTCCCATCGGGAAGGGTCAATATAGGAGCATTACA
Organism: Flaveria sonorensis; assembly: GCA_025506505.1. NCBI lineage: Eukaryota > Viridiplantae > Streptophyta > Magnoliopsida > Asterales > Asteraceae > Flaveria > Flaveria sonorensis. The sequence goes on along the minus strand of JACCIY010001196.1, from coordinate 16,140 downwards.
CAACTTGTGCTTTAAGGATTCAAAGGCTCCCTCTTGTTCAGACCCCCATTCGAATGGTTTATTCTTTTGGGTCAAGGAAGTAAGCGGTTTCGCGATTCGAGAGAAGTTGGCAATGAAACGTCGATAATACCCAGCAAGACCAAGGAAAGAACGAACCTCGGTTGGAGTTGTGGGAACACACCAATTTTTCACAGCTTCCACCTTTGCAGGGTCAACGTGAATTCCTTGACTATTCACCACGTGTCCTAGAAATTGGACCTCCTCAAGCCAAAATTCGCACTTTGAGAACTTTGCGTATAGTTGTTCTTTCTTCAATAGCTCAAGAACTTGTCGCAGGTGATGTTCGTGATCGGTTTTGGACTTGGAGTAGATAAGTATGTCGTCAATAAAGACAATCACGAACTTGTCTAGATACGGCTTGCATACTCGATTCATGAGATCCATAAAGACAGCAGGAGCATTCGTTAAACCAAAGGGCATCACCATGAACTCATAGTGTCCATATCGGGTACGGAACGCAGTTTTTGGGATATCATCATCGTGAACTCGTAATTGATGATAGCCAGAACGTAAGTCAATCTTTGAGAAAATAGCAGCTCCTTGAAGTTGGTCAAAAAGATCATCGATGCGAGGAAGAGGGTAGCGGTTCTTGATGGTAAGTTTGTTAAGCTCACGATAATCGATGCACATACGAAATGATCCATCTTTCTTCTTCACGAACAGAATAGGTGCACCCCAAGGCGATGAGCTAGGTCGGATAAAGCCCTTGTCGGACAGTTCTTGAAGTTGACTAGCCAGCTCTTGCAATTCTGACGGTGCAAGTCGATATGGTGATTTAGCCACAGGGTTTGCTCCCGGAATTAAATCGATCTTAAACTCGACTTCACGCACGGGAGGTAAACCGCTAAGGTCATCGGGAAACACTTCAGGAAAGTCTCGTACAATCGGGACATCCTTAAGATCATTCCCTTTGACTTTCGTGTTGACCACGTAAGCCAAGAAAGCCATGTAATTCTTGCTTAGACATTTTCGGGCTTGAGTACATGACATGAGTTTGAGTCCTTTGGATGATTTTTCGCCGAATACTTTCAATGTATCCCCCGAAGGCAAAGGAATTCGAATGCATTTCTCGAAACAAATAATTTCAGCATGATGTTTGGCTAGCCAATCCATGCCAATGATAACGTCAAAGCTTCCAAGTTTCATAGGAATAAGGTCGATAAAGAAATCATGCTCGTTTAGGCTCAAAATGCAATCACGAATAACGACATCAACGGTGATGGGTTCTCCATCGGCGACTTCGACAGTAAGAGGTCTTTCTAGTTTCGTATGTGGCTTAGCAAGTATAGGCTCAAATTCTATCGAGACAAAACTCTTATCGGCTCCAGAGTCAAATAGAACGTAGGCATAAGAATTATTAATAAGAAACATACCGTTCACCACATCGTTGTTTGCTTGTGCTTGGTTTGCATTGATGTTGAAGGCACGTCCTCGAGCTTGTGGTACGTTACCCGCAAGACGAGGGCATTGTGGGCGAAAATGACCAGGTTCCCCACAGTTGTAGCAAGCACGATTAGCAACTAACGCAGCATTGTTTGGTGCACGGTGACAAGTAGCCACCAAGTGTCCATACTTACCACACAGTGTACAGATACGGCACGGGGTATTACCCGCATGATGATACTTACAGACATTGCACAATGGTAGAGGACCAGCATAGGTTCTAGCAGCAGGTGCTTGTGTACCAGGAGCGGGTTGTCTTTGAGGTACCTTGGGTGTAGCCACAGCGAAATTACGCGCCGGTGTGAACTTGCGTTTCTTGTTGTTGTAAGACGGTTCATTCTTATTCTCCTTAGCTGCTTCAGGGACCGCCTTTTCAGTCTTTTTAGCCCCTTTGACAGACAAGGTGCCCGCTCGAATATGGTTTTCAGTGAGTTGAGCGGTGATGGTAATGGCATCTTCCAAAGTTGTGGGTCTACTTCCCACCACGGCATCTTGGATTTGAGGTGGCACCCCCTTGATGAACTTCTCAATGTTCCTAGGAACAGTGTCAACCATGTGAGGCAACAGGATGCTCAACTCGTGATGCCTAGTTGAATAGGCCAAATGATCTCCACCATCTTGCTTGAGATTCCAAAACTCCTCCTCCAGCTTTTGCAACTCACTTCTCGGGCAGAACTTTTGGATGGCAATGTTCTTGAATTCTTCCCAAGTGAGTGCCAACACAGCATCAGCACCACGATTCCTCTTCTCACTATTCCACCACGTAAGTGCTCTTTGTTGAAGAACACTTGTGGCATAACGGACTTTGAGTGCCTCGGGACACTCACAGTTGATGAAGGTGTTCTCCATGCTTTCAAACCACTCGAGAAGTCCAGTGGCTCCTTCCTTCCCACTAAAGCTAGTGGGTTTGCACGAGTTGAAGTGCTTAAACGTGCAGGGTTGGTTGTTTCTTCCTTGATTTGCACTATTCTCTCCTTGCCCATTGCCATTAGTGTTGTTACTAGCGTTGGTCATCAAGGTGCTACTCAGTTCGGCAACCATGGTCGGAATGACGGCAGCCATTTGACGGGCAATCATGGCGGCTAATTTGCGGTCGGAGCTACCACGCTTTCCATGATGACGAGACATGCTGGATATAAAATAAGTTAGTCACAGAAATTTGGAGGTAGAAGATAATAAATCAACAAAGATTTTTCAAGACTTGTAAAACACACATGGAATGATTCCATTTGGTACGCATTACCATTTGGAAACGTTGACACGTCAAGGTGAGTTAACTCCAATTGCCTTAGAAACTTGTGTATATTGACCATAGTTTATCACTCATCCCAGAAATCCCCAGGTAAGCATAACTAGTCCCACGGGATTTATGCGAAATGCTTACCTTAGCCCGAAGGCTTTTTGCCAGGAAATCCAGAATACAGGTGTCTATGTGTCACACAATATTTCTTTAGGTTCATGGAATTAAAACCTTGATGAGATTTTCATAGATTAGTCATAAAGTCTAAGGATTTGAACCTTTTGATATAAAGCTTACGTTCCCCCGTGTCGTCGAGAATAAGTTTAAGATATTTCATCGTCGAGAGAATAAAGGATTAAGATTAAGTTTTAGAGAGGACAAGGCAACCAAGTTTCTCAATTATAAGGCAATCCTAACTAAAGGCATCAAGTTGCACATCAAGAGGCCATCCTTAACAAGTAGCATTATGTAGCATGCAACAAGGTATATTACAAGATCATAAAGATTTTTCTTATGAGGTTCATGCATCAACTATAGTCTAGGTCACCATTTCTAATAACCTAAATCCCTATAGTTATGGGCTCTGATACCAATCTGTCACACCCCAACCTTAACGGCGGAAACGTCGAGATGTGAGGGTTAAGATTGTTCACAGCCACATAACACTACCATAAATTGTAAATATAAAAATTCATAAGTTGAAATAAACATTACAACCAAATGTCTCAACAAACAAAAATAAACAAAGTTCAACTTTCAAGTCTCAAGTTATTTTATTTATTTTTCCTAGGTCCAAATCCTAGGTGTAAGCATGCTTCAAAAGATAATCATCAACCTTGTGCATTTCCTGAAACATGTTAAAAATAAAAGGGTCAACTTTAAAAGTTGGTGAGTTTCCATGGGTTAAGCATACATATATATATATATATATATATATATATATATATATATATATATATATATATATATATATATATATATATATAAAAGTTTATAAGTAGCAATTCATGTCAATGGTTACGAAATAAGCAAGTTTATAGATAACATATAGCTACAATCAAACCTTGACCAAGGATATCATTTACAAGTTTAACGATTAGCTAAGTGTACTTGGTTCCCATAGTGCTCAAGAATACGACACTAGGAGCCGGCAATAACCTCGGCTTTAGCACCAAATAGGCTTGTCAGGCCCATAGATCTATGACGTCGCCAGGCTAGCAATAGTTAATGATTGTCAACATATAATATTCATCATATAAAGCTCACAATATTACAAATAACCATGACAAAGTTTATAAATGAATTGCTCGTGCATTTACAAGTATCAAGATGTTTACAAGTGCAAGTTCATAAAGTTAACATGTTTCACCCCAAAAGGTGTGAAATAAAGTAAAAAGGGGCATGGAAAACTCACTTGATAAATATATAAGATGATATCAATAAATAAACGGTGCTCCAACGATTCCTTTTACAAGTTACCTACGTATATATTTCAAGAATAAGTTTGGAGGTAATATTAACGAATTAACGTGAACTAGGGTTTCAATGGGAATTTGGGGTTTTTATAAATAAATAGGGTTAGCTAATGAAATTAAATATATTTTAATCCAATGAAAAGAAATATCCCATTTAGGTAATTTAATATGGGGAAAAGAAATTAAATCCTTTATAATAATTTGTAAAGTTTAAATATATGATGTAAATAGATTTTTATAATTATTTAAAATAACATGATTAAACAATAATTAACGTGTTGGCCAATAATAATTTACTAATTTAAACTATTATTTAAAATCCATTTTATAAGAAATAATCCAAGAATAACCTTTGTTAAAAATGTTTTATTAAAGAATATTTAATTATTTAAGTTTAAAATTTTACAGAAAATAATTTGGTGTCTTTAAAAATATTTAAAGTTTACAAAAATAATTTTTACAATTATAAAAAAATTTCATAATTTATTTAAAGGCTGAAAAGCCTTAAAAAAAGGTTTGAGGGTGCCCGGGTTCGAACCCGGGACCTCAAGGATGGCATGGGAGTGGTTTACCATTAGGCTAGGGCGCCTATGCCTGATAGAAGATGGGTTTTAATTCTTAAAAACACAAATTCAAAGAAAACCCCCAATTCCACATAAACCCTAGATTCGATTTCAACCTAATTGAACATGAATTCTAATATAATTCCTGTAATAAACATAGGGCTTTTGATCCTCAAAGAAAACCGAGTATGTGTGTGTGTTTAATTACCCGAAAGATGTGAGAAATCGATGCTACAAGTCGAAGAACAGTCGCAACCAAGGTTGGGTAGTGTTCGTGATGCAAACGTTGATATTATCCAAATTCGTTGCACAGGAAGCTTCCAAGGATCTTGATGAACGAAAGCCCTCTGTCAATTTCAGTTAATATCGACAGAATGGTGATGAACACTAGCGTTGTAGTCGCGATGAAGAGAGGGAATTTTTCGAGTGGTTCCAGTGTGTTTCAGGTGGAATTGAGTTCGATAGTCGCTTAGGATTAGTTAAACATTCGATTAAGATACATTTAATTTGATTATTATAGAGTTTTAATGTTCGAACGACTCTATGATTAAAAGCTTCGGTTATTCAAACCGATTGGGTTCATAACCGACGTCTAAACGAAATTAAGGTGCGTGTTCAAGTTCGAAACGGTTGCGCGATTGTAATGGTGTGGTTTAATTGAGTTAAATTCGGGTATATCGACCGATTGGGGGTGGCCGGAGCTCGGCCGGAGCTCCCACCGGAAAATCGGGGTGTTTGGGGTTGGGTTTTACAATTTACACCTTTGGTCCCTGAGGTTTTAATATTACACCTTTTAATCCAAAGTTTTATTTCTAGTTTAAACTAAATTACAGTTTTAGTCCCTGTAGTTTACATATTATTATTTTATGCCCAAATTTTAAACTTGTTTGTTTTCATTTATTATCAAGATTAAACACCTTCTTAGTATTATTTATCATTTTATTATTATTACTAATATTGATATTTTCTTTTATGTTTATTATTATTATTATTGACAATATTAATTATCCACGCATTAAATTACATCAAGAATTTACAAACGAAACCTTGGAATTGTATTAATAACAAAACGAATCCTTATAAGAAATAACGGGATTAATAATGACTACTTAACAAATACACGAGAGGTCACAACAACACCAAATCTTCTTCCAAGTCCCACCACCACCACCACGGTCATCGCCCCCATTCACCTACAATCACCAGCGATTCCAACTCCTAACACCACAACCATGACACAACCACTGCCGCTGATTCTAATCCACACAACCCCACTACACCACCTCCACCACCACCATTGTTGATTCCATTCCATCGTTCTCTCTCTAACATCAACTTTTCCCAGATCCACTTCTTGATCTTGATCTTCAAAGATGCAAACCCAGATAGTATTCTCTTTTGTTCTTGTGGGTTTTGATTTGGGGATTTTTTGAAATCTTTCCTTAAAAGCTTTGTAGACCCACTTGAATCTTGTTAGTAGCTTTTAGGGTTTTGATTTTATGAAAAAAATAAGCTTTCTTTAAATAGTGTTGTTCATCATTTGTTCTCTATCAATCTTTGATTTTGTATATATTTTAATGAAAAAGAAATTGTTCATAGATGGGAAATTAAGGACCTTGGAGTGTGGTATGTTTTAAATTTTGATTTTTATTGTGAACCAAAAAAAGAACCAGAGAAAATGGTGCTTTTTTAAAGGATACTAACTATCTCGTTCAAGATTTCAAGTCTGTTTACAGAGTAGTAGAAGATTCACAAGAGAAAATATTGTTTTTTCTTTAGTTATAATGGTTTACATGGTTCACATTGAAAAAAATTTAGTGGTGTAATTACAATGGTTTACAGATTATTTTGCATTATTCTATAGATTGGTTTACATTAGGTTAATTTTGTTACAATGGTATAGTTTTGTTTATTTGATTTCTTTATAGTTTTGAAATTTGGTTATAATGGCGTAGTTACATGATGTAATTTCATTTGGTTGTTAGGTTGTTGTAATGACGGTATTACTGTAAGTTTGAATGATGTAATATCGGGCGTAATGACGATTCGTTTGTTTTACAGATTGATTTACATTGGTTAATATTGATTTACATTAGTTTATATTGTTATTTCTTTATTTTTTTTATGGTGTAACACATTATTACATTAGTGTATTACCATGGTGTAACACATTATTACATTAGTGTATTACCATGTTACATTGGTTTACTTCGGTTTAACTTTGTTACAGTGGTATAGTTACATTAGTGTAGTTACATGTTACATTGGTTTACTTCGGTTTAACTTCGTTATAGTAGTGTAGTTATTTTTTTGTTTAATTTGTTATGGTGGTGTAGTTACATGAATTAATGTTGTTTGGTTCGTTAAAATCATGATGTAATTCATGGTTTAATGTTGTTTAGGTTTTGCATATGAAAATGATGTAATTCACTGTAATATGTAACGTTTAGAAAAAAATTTAAAAAAATTCGAGACTATAATAGAATTAAAGAGAATAATGAGACGAGTTTAATGATGTTATTTTTATAAAAAAATAACAATGTATGAAAAAGTTATAAAGGCTATAAAAACAAAAAGGGTAAAATTTTTAAATAGAAAAAAGAATTGGGGGGAAATAGGAGGGACATGTGTCATATTCTTATTAAAAGTTGATTCTTGATTAGTGGATAAAATGACTATTTTGCCTTTTCGTATTAAAAAAAGAAGAGAAAGATCTAATCCATTGATTTTTTGATCCATGGTTGGTGTTAGTTAAAGAGTTCTCATAAAAAGGTTGGATTCTCATTTGAACCAAACCCTACACACACACACACACTAGGTTATAGACCCGTGTATTACATTAGTTGTATAATAAAATCTCATTAGCAATATCCGATTTAAAGTTGTAGAAAAATATAAGTCATACAAAATTCACATAAATGAAGAATACATACTGTGTACAAAAATATCAATTAAAATTACAATTAGAATACACAAATCTGTATATATTTCTTTATGCACAACATTAATAGCAAGTAGTGCTCTCACTCGAAAGTATTTTAATTTTTTGAAATTTTAAAGAAATTTTGGATACACAAATTCAATAAGAGAAGAAATGATATCAAATGTCTAAAGAATTAAAAGATCCTCAGGTATGTCTTAAGAGTTTCGTGTTATTGATAATTTATGCAGTTTTATGCCACAGATTATATATTATTTTGTTATACCACTTCATATATAAAGTTAAAGTATTGTATATTACACAAATTGTATAAATAAAATATAAAATACAATTAATAATTCACTTATACTCTTACTATTACTGGTATTCACTCATTCTTTAATGAACTTGTCTACCAAACGAACATCCTTCTTTAATTTTCAGGCTTATTTGTTCATACTTCTATTTTGATTTAACATGACTGCAGCGAGATCAATCACGAAGTTCAAATTAGAGCAAAAGATAAGAGTAAAGTTTTATGCAAACTTCGAGAAACGTATCAAGAAAAATAACATTATAGATTCAACAAACAGTAGACAAAGACTAAATTCAATAATCAAACCATCTGAACCAACTAAATTGTTTGTGCATGGATGGTTCTGTCAATTGCAATGGTTTATGAACACCAGTTCGGATTTTACTCATATTTTTCTTATTTTAGTGCATATTGATAAAATCAAGAAGAGATCATGCATTTAAGTCACCTTACTGTTGGTGGGGCATCTTATGCAGCTGTAGCTTGTATTCTTATCTAAAGCTATTGAGAATTTGGAACTTCACCAAAGATTCATGGCAAGAATATGAGGCCAGGCAAAAATGATGTAATATTTCTAATCATATTTAACACTGTGAGATAACTGTTGCTCATCGGCCGGTGTATCCATCAAATTCCAAAGCTCTAACAGAGAAGCTGCAAGCTTTTTTTTATTATTTATTTTTAACAAATTGGAACGGTTATTATAGACAATAATAGTTAGAGGTGGAAGAATGGATTTATTGAAATTGTTCTGGTCAGGTCAGTTATGTATGGGTTGAAAACTGTCTGGTGAAATTAGGTTGACCCACAAGCATTTTGGGACAACTTTTTTTTTTTTTTAAATTTTACATATGTTTCAAGTATTAAATATGATTACAAAAACCACATTATTAAATATTAATCTAACATTTTTTTTGTAATAACACGATTTAATAAGAGGTAGGTTTTAAATATAGTTTAGGTCATTTTCAACCCGTTTGACCCCATTTGGCGATTTTCATATATTATGATAGAGCCATTTAAGAGGTTACAAGTGATAAAATAAAGTCCATGCCAATTTTGACCCAATTTACATGTTAGAGCTAAATTTGTCCTGAAATTTAAGTTTATGAAATAATTCTGGCATACCGAAGAACCAGCATTCTACACAAGATGATAAGAACAAAATACAAAAGGAAATTCATAATGTCGTATTAAAATTAAGGGGCAATTATATATAACCCTATCCAGGTGAGAGAAGAATACTGAGGATGTATGAAAACATGAAATAATGTCCCAAAAGTTAGTTGGTTATTATTATAGAAGAAGATATATAAGTACATAGCATAAAAATTATAAATTTATATTAACTGATTTTCTTTATGTGATTTTAATGATGTTAAAAGGTAATTCTGAAATTTTAATACAAATTCTAATGAATAAGATTAACTGTTAAGTACACAAATGAGGCTCATTTATTCTGAGAAAATGTACCTGGAATCTACTTGTTGTACTTGTCCATTTGAATCATAAATGAGCTTGACGAAGGGGGACCTTCTCCATCATATACCTATATATTTGAGAAAGTCAAACATACTGGTATGTATGGTTTGGTTTTAACTCATAAGTAATAGTATCAGTTTGATTGGTTGCATTAATTTTGGTTTCGTGTATCAGTTAATTGTAGATGTATCATTATAACTATTGTACTCCTTAAACACGTTTTGAGATAAACCGCTCCAATAGGCCTCATGTTACATATCATGTATGCCATGTCACCGCAATTATTTATGCAAAAAATCATAATCAGGACAAATATTTGAGTTTTAAAACTAACATATGAAAAATACAGTAAGTTTGAGAGTTAAAAAGAAACTTGAATACCTCAAACCAACTGCTGCACTCTTTATGCTGAGTTTCTTGCCGATTATATCACTTAAATTCGACTTCCATTGATCCTAAATCCCTAAAAAGAATAACCAAATCATTAACATACATAATCAGGAATAATTAGATTAATTAGGAGCATATAATTACATACCAAACACTGTACATGTAATCCTTAAACACCATTTCAAGAAATTTATGCATACACTTCTAAATGCAACTTGAGCTTAGTTAAGATTACAATCATACAACAAAGTATCAAACACTTGAAACATAACGATTAACAACATTTACTAAGGGTGTTAATTTATGGAGAGGATAGAACCTGTTCAATCAAGTGATGTCAAATGTTACAAACCCAAATCAAGAAACCTAATTGCATACCGGCTTGAGGTTCTTCTTGAAAGCTCAACTCCAAACCCTTTGGGTGCATGAAATCAGCAAAATAGCATTTCTTAAGTCCATCAATACACAAATCATCTACCCTGTTTAAGATATGCAAATCCAAACGTAATGCATTCAAGAAATTCATATCTTTTCATGAATATTGTGCTACACAAAACGTAAACCGTGAAAACATGAAATTGGAGTTTTAGTTTCACTATAAGTCGAGAAATTCATATCATTTCATGCTTAAGAGAAAACTGAAGATTAAAGAGGAAGAAGAACCTGTCTGAAATAGGATATGGAAACACAGACTCCTTCTAAACCAAACCTCGCATTAATATCTGTTGTTAGTTTACACATATTCACCATGTTCTTTAAAACGGAAAGACAATACATAAATTTTAAATTACTTCAATATAAGATCATAGATTGGACGAAATACAGACATTGATTAGTTGAAGCTCCTAACGAATTACACACATTGATTACCTGAAGTTCGTAACGAAAGAAACAGATTTGTTACGTAAAGGGAAGATTTTGCTTGTTCAATCTTAATGTTTGAGGATAGAAATTGAAGCGATTAAGAAGACCTTTAATCCCCTTTGATTCCAGGATTAACAGACTATCGAAACGATCGTTGTGAGAATGACATATATATAAACGTTCGAGCCGACTCGAGTTTAAATGAGGTGGCTTGGTTTTGCTAACGTTTCGAGCCAAGCTGGCTCGGTTTGTAAACTAGCTAGTTTTGAGCGAGGTTTTCTGACCTTTTTTTGAGCGAGTTTTGAGATTCAAGCTATTTGAATGGTGCTACCATTGGCTAAGCCTACAACCGGAAAGAAAGGCTTAACTAGTTCCATAGGCTCAGCTGATGTTTGATTCTTAAGAACGAACTACATCGCTAGTTTAGCCGACAAGTCTATACGGAATTAACGACTGAATTAGCCTGCAAACTGACGTGTAATAGTTGGTCAACTTTGTCCATTTTGATAATTTTTCCCTTATATAATTGTATATTACATTCCAAATACAATAGTAATGCCATGAAGTGTTGGAGATTTCAGTGCTATCGTGTCATTTTGCTAAATTGTATTCACTTAAGGCCAAATAAAAAACCGAGATATACATTGATACAAGAATGAGATACTAAGTGTACATTTGGTTAAAACTATTCTATTTTATGATTCAAAAACTTATCGGTAGTTTAAGAAGTCGAAGGCCTCTAAACAATAGGGGTTAAGGGCAGCATCACTGGTAGCACGGTCCAAGGGCCAAAGTCCTTGGTGGCGATCGACATTCAGATTCACTTGGATTATAAAAGTTGCTTGGATTTGATGTTTGTTATTAATTTGATTATTGGTAACAAAATTGCTCTTCAGTAGCAAAAATTGCTCTTCAAGAGTAGAATTGATGGTTGGTATCAACTAAGTATTAATAGCAACATTGACATCGGCAACAACTTTGTATTTTAATGAAAACTAAAGATCAAGAGCAACTTGACGTCGATAGTAATTTTGCTACTGCTAATGATCTGCTAGTCGGTAGTAACTTGGTTAATACCAGTGGTTGATAGTAATTTGGTTGTACTTATGTTGCTTACTATTGATGTTCTTATTTATGTAGTTACAAGTGGTTTTAATCATAAGCCTTCAATCTACTAATTATCATGTCGTTTTATGAATTGTTGCGGTGATTCATTACAACAGTTTGACCTAGGTATAACTGTGGGATTTAACAGTTAATCTTTTTCCAAGATACAAAGTTATGATTAAATATTTATAAGAATCGATAAAAAAAATTCATTTTGTAATTGGTTACATTATTTTTAAGGATCTCAAATTCTTCACGAGTCACAAAGCCTACATGAAGGACGTTAAAAGCTATGTAGACTATGGCATTTGTAGGAAAGGAGATCACTTTTAATTAGAATAAATAATAATAATTATATAATGATATATTGTTATTTCTAGAAAATAATATGATCCAACACCATATATGAAATGAACAATAATAGATATAAAATTACACTTTTACATAATTTTAAATTTACTCAAACTGTAGTCTTAAGATGTTCTTCACTGTACCGTATTCATTTGCAACAATCAATGAACAAATCTATTAACGATGCTAAAGGCTTCGTGTTCAACAAGGGTTTTTAAAACAGTTTTCGCGTCTTTTCTAAGACAAGCATATTGTATCCCATAGTAGAACAACCATAACAGTGTGTTTACTATGAGATATGACTCTTACACCTAATATAACAATGGGTCTTTAAATTTATATTCCGTATATTTTATTATGTTACACATCGAAAATATATAAATCCAAGAAAAAGTTTGAGGGTCAAAGTTGCCCAAAATGAAATGAAGCCAAACCCTAGAACTACTATAAAATGAGGGGGCGCCTCCGTTGCCCCTTTCCTTATGCTAAACATATAGAGAGAGAAGAGAAGAAGAGAGAGAGAGAGAGAGAGAGAGAGAAGAGAGAGAGAGAGAGAGAGAGAGAGAAAGAGAAAGAAAGAGGACTTGGAGCTAGAAAGAGAGAGAAAGAGAGACTTGGAGCTAAAGAGAGAAAGTAGAAAAATAAGTGATCAAGGTATGTAATCTTATGTTTAGCTATGGATTTATACGTAATGAATGAAAAGAGTGATAGCTTTATGATTAAACATGTAGATTTGTGTGATTAAAGCTTTCGGTTAGTGTTGTTTCACTTGCAATAATCATAAGGCGAGTTTATGACTTCATATTTTACATATTTACACTTGTTCGAGGCTAATATCCATACCTTATTGCTTGTTTGCATAAAGAATGATAGTTTTGATGAAGCAGAATGTGTTTTACATGTAATAATGGTCCAAAAATTGGTAAATTGGGGCTGAGTTCATAGGCACTTGCTTGATTTTGTTCTCGCTTACTGATGTTATCACATGGTGATGTTTTCGCTTTATAAGTGATGTTCTCGCATAGTGATGTTTTTGCTTGGATAATGTTCTCATTTGAAGGATGTTTTCGCATGGTATGTTCTCACCTGATAGTTTCCTCTTGGTGAGGTTTTAACCTAATAGTATGCGTATAGTAAAGTTCTCGCAAGATACATAGTACGTTCTAAATAGTTCTCGCATAATATGGTTCTCGTATGTTACCATAGATAGTATGAATATTTTAAAGTATGTGAATGACCCATCCCGTTACAATACACAAATAAAGATAGTATAAAGATGATTGATAGTTAAAGAAAAAAAGAATGTTTTAAGTATTGATACTGTTATGATAAAGTTAAAGAGAAAGGTCTGACAGTAAGGATAGTAAAGTTCACATGTTAAATGTTAAAGAATTTGAATGAGAATTCAAAAATAGTTACCCTGCTAAAGCACAACTGTGAAACACTAAAGCATACTAAAGAAGTCTTGCAAGCATAGAGGTCAAGCCTTTACATAGGAGTCTTGCGTAATGGTAAACGACGTGAGTCTTGCATTCGTTGCAAGCTAGATAGGAGTCTTCCGTAATGGCAAGCGATATTGAAGTCTCGTGTATTATACGAGCAATGGCTAAAGGATTCCAATACGAAGTACAAACTCATGATAAAGTAAAGATAAAGAAAAGGTAAAGAATAATATGTAATGATTAAGTATTGGCTAAAGTATGATTAAAGGATAAGCATAGTTATAGTTAAAAGAGTCTTACTTAGATATAAGCACAAAGATAATGTTGATAAAGTCTAAGTTATAGTGTTTGGATAAAATATGATTGAAAGGCTAAAGTTTAATGTATTGCTAAGTATGATAAAGAAAAGACAGTTAAAAATAAAGTTTGGTTAAAGTATTTTGTTAAAGTAAAACTAAAACTCACTTAGTAATGCTGATTTTTGTATGCATATCACTTTGACAGGTATGTTACATGAATAAAATATGAGCTTGGACATGGATCTGAAAGCTACCTGACGTATGTTCAAGCCTGACATCCTGACATAGTTTTTCATGTATTAGTTAAAGACATCTGGTTTTTGATGTGATAGTTAGATTATGACAATGTTTACTTTTTCACTACTTATAAATCATGAATTTTGGGTTTTTAAATTTGTGTTTCTGTGATATCCGAATCAACTGTGATGCTCCTGAAAACAAGACCTTACACATTAAAAGTAAAAAAAAAAAAAGAAATTAGAGCAACATCTCTCTAACTAAAACATAAAACTTATGCTTTACATTTTCGTGTTATTAGAAGAAACTCATATTTCTCATCAACAAAACTAAGCCTACAACTTCAACTCAACTTATGCTAACACAAAGTTGAAACCAGCATATTAACTCTATAACTAAAATGATTAATTGCATTAAAATGTATTGAAATGTATTAAAGTGGCCAAGTCAAACTTTAATCTATATCATGATAGTTATTGAAAATTTCCAGCTGAACTGAACAACGGAAACTGTTAGCAAGCAGGCGTAACTGTCGAAGACTAATATAACGGTAGCAACCGAGTCATTTCTTGCCATAATTGCATACGTCGGTTTTAAGCAACAGTTGACCGGGTCGATGGACACCGAGATGCTAATAAGGTCGGGATCGAGTAAACCACCAATCTGTAGTAACCACAGGTTGGTAGCAACTGAGTCATTGACCAGGTCGTTCGTAACCATTAGGTCAGTGTAATGAGTCTCCAACGAGAAATAAATCAACTCGGTAGCAATTGAGAACAACTGATTGATCCAACCACACATCAATAGCAAGTTATGCTACTAATGTCAATACAACGTTCAAAATATAAAATCAACTCTCAAGTGGCTCGTATGTAACTACAACATGGACATCAAGACATCACGTTGTGTCGTTTACCTATGTCATGCCCACTTGTGTGCGAGTGCGAGTTAAGGTGTAGGTCCCTACTATGTCTCATTTGTGTCCATAAGGAAACAATCTCTGAGGGTTCCTCCTTACATATCACTTCAACTTTTTTTTTTGTCTTATCGTATGTCATATGAAACATACTTGTGGTGCTATAATCAAACAATGGGACCGTGAGTTGGCAAACGAGCGATGACACAACAAATACAACTTGAGATACAAATAGATGTATAAATACTTCTTTTAGACATTACCCTGAAGAAGAATGAACTCGTTCGTAAAGCTAGAATGAGGCATCTATATAGACAGGTCATTTTTTTTTAACGAGTCATATGTATGTCTTGCTATACTTGTCATATTTATGGTTTATAAATTACTTCTATGTTATTGCATTCGTTCTTATTTGTAAATCCGTTTCCCTTGGGTTTATGATTTTCTAACATATGATATGTGCACCCGTTGTAGCTCTCTCAAGAAACATAGAAACTCCATGTATTCAACCCGATAAGTGGTTTCTAGATGCTTCTAGATTGTGGTTGAATCTTGAATGATCTCAATTGATCCTATTGACTACCTCAAATGTCAACGTGACACTTTTGAATTGCACACTGTACACTTTCAAAATTAAAGAAACCTTCATGTAGAATTTGGGTTTGGTAAATTGACATTTTGAGGACTTTCGGTTAGACGGAGATGACAAATGAGTATTATTTACAAAAAGAAATAATAAATGTGTGGGAACATACACACTTATTCCTACCAATGCACCAAATATTAGGCATTCACTTGTCACCAAATTCAACGACTCAATGAAAACACTTAGGTGTCTATTTGTGACTCCTATATATGTGTGGCTTATCCTATAAATAAATCAATTCGTAGTATATTAATTTATACATCAAAAATAAATAACTTATTGTTCAAGGTGTTTTCTTTCACTTTTTATGTTTTTAAATGGTTTTGAAAATAATTATTCTTTTCCGGCTTGTAACATTCACTTTCTAGTCATCATACCAACTTGCTAGT
>JACCIY010001608.1:0-41757 GCA_025506505.1 Flaveria sonorensis | reverse complement strand
TTGGTATAGAAGGAACCTCAAATAATTTTAAGAAAATTAAGAAATCACAATCCCTACCAACATCAAAAAGAAAAAGGAAAAGGGAAGATAGAAAAAATAAAAGATTCAAAAATACGAGGAAAATAAGCCTTCGTATAAGACTTATAGGTCAAATTAATCTGTAAGAAATGTGGAAAAATAGGTCACACAGCAAAAACTTGCTGGGTTAGGAAAAAGCTTAATAAGCTAGAAGATGAAGATTAAAAAAATCAAATCTCAAAAATACTTTTAGAATCAGATACTGAATCTGATCAATCTTCTAATGAAGATTTAAATATTTTAGAAAATGAAAGTCTATACTCTTCGCTGAAGAAGATAACTGTTGCAAAAATAATTGTTGCAATAATACTTCAGAAGAAGAAGAGGAAATATTTATAAATAATTTCACAGTTCCAAAATATGGAAATAAACTATTAACAAGTGAATTAATTGAATTATTAAAAGTGGAGATGATCCACAAATTAAAGAGAAAATAATCTCTTCATTTATGGGAAAACAAGAAGAAGGTACTTCTTGTTCAAATTCTAAAGAATCAAAACCGTTTTCTCTGGCTGAACTAAAAATTCAATTAAATCAGAGAATAAAGATAAAAAACCTGTTGATATACAACAGTTAAAAAGAAGTTGATAATTTAAAATCAGAAGTAAAAATTTTACAAGAAATAATAAAAATTAGACAATAGAATAATATGTCTAGAAAAGATAAATTAATATACACCAATAGAAGAATCAGAATTATATCTGAAAAATATAAGAGAATTATTACTTCTCAAAATGGCATGGAAAAATTAAATTATTAATAGTAATGACTTCTTAATAGAAGTAGTTGCACTCTTTGATAGTGGTGCAGATTTAAATTGTATACAGGAAGGATTGATTCCTACAAAATATTATCATAAAACTACACATACTCTCAGTCATGCTGGGAAAGGAAAATTAGAGGTAAATTATAAAATCCCTCAAGCTTTTATTTCCAGAATAATACTTGTATTAATACAAGTTTTGTATTAGTCAAAAATCTTGGTAACCAGTTATACTTGGAAGCCCTTTCTTTGATAAAATATTTCCTTTAAAAAATGTAGACCGTACTGGCATAACTGGTACGTATGAAGGAAAAGAAATTGTTTTTAAATTTATTTCTAATCAATATCTAGAACATTAAACATTTAAGGAAGAATTGCTAAGAGCAAAGATAAATCAAATGATTTTTTACAAAAGAAATATTTCTTTAAATATTCAGAAAAAGTGAATAATCCAAAATTACAAGAAAAAATTAAACTTATAGAACATCAATTTAGTTTACAATATGTTGATGATCATCCCAATGCTTTCTGGGATAGAAAGAAACATATTGTTTCACTTCCATATCAAGAAACTTTAATGAAGTCAGATTCCGACCAAGGCTCGACCTTGTCAAATGAATTCCGAATATATGAATTATGTAAACAAGAGATAAATCTCTTTTAAGCAAGAATTTAATTAGAAATTCAAAGTCTCCATGTCATGTACAGCTTTTTATGTTAATAAACATTCCGAACAAGAAAGAGGTACACCCAGATTGGTTATTAATTATAACCAAATAAGATTTTAAAATGGATTAGGTATCCTATACCTAAAAAAAGATTTATTAGACAAATTATACGAGTCAAATATATTTTCTAAATTTGACTTAAAGTCAGGATACTGGCAAATACAAATTGAAGAAAAGACAGGTATAAAACTGCTTTTACAGTACCTGTTGGGCATTACGAATGGAATGGTATGCCATTTGGATTGAAAAATGCTCCTCAGAATTTCAAATATCATGAATGACATTTTTATTCCTTATAGTGAATTTATTATTGTTTATATTGATGATATCCTTGTATTTTCAAGGATATTGAAGCTCATTTCAAACATCTAGAGATATCAAAAATATAATTTTAAAAAATGGTTTAGTTATATCTAGACCAAAGATGTCCTTTTTCAGACTAAAATCAATTTTTAGGTCATAATATTAGTCAAGGAAATATAATTCCAATTAATAGAAGTATTGAATTTGCATCTAAATTCCCAGATGAGATTTTAGATAAAACCCAATTACAAAGATTTCTTGGAAGTTTAAATTATATTCTTCCTTATTACAAAAATTTAGCAGAAGATACGGCTTTATTATACGATAGGCTAGGAAGAATCCTAAGCCATGGTCTATCGATCATACTAAAGCAGTACAAAAAATTAAGCAAAGGTTCAAACCTCCCTTGCTTAACAATAACAAACCCAGAATGGGAAAAAATTGTTGAAACTGATGCCTCAGATATAGGCTACGGGGGTATCTTAAAACAAATATCTCCGATTAACAAACAAGAATATCTTGTTAGATTTCATTCTGGAAAATGGAATGAAAGCCAGAAAAATTATGCAACTGTTGCAAAAGAAATCCTTGCATAGTAAAATGTTTTTAAATTTCAAGATGATTTATTTAATAAAAATTTATAATTAAAACTGACTGCAATGCAGCCAAATACATGTTTAATAAAGATTTTAAGCATGATGTTTCTAACAGATGTTTGCCAGATGGCAATCACATCTCGCGCCATTTGATTTGAAATTTTTACAAAAAGGAACTGATAACAGTTTACCTGATTTTCTTACCAGGAATATTTAAATCAATGAGTCATTCGAGAGGAATTATTGCATGGCGATGATTGAAATTATTGAAAAACAATTAATATTCAGATCCAAATAATAGGATCATATGATATATTCAAGAAATAAAAGAAACTCCATTCATATCGGATAAAGCTAAAGATTATGCTATTAAAACAATCAAATATAGATTACGATCTTTAAATAAACAACTTAAAGATTTAAAATATAAAGAAATAATACTTTCTTGTGGATAATATCTTTATGTTTAAGATTTCAGGTATGGATCCCCTGGGAAAGGGGAAGAGGCCGTGGAAGAACTTCCTCTATAGGGAAGAGGAGCAGGAGAGTTATCCATCAAATGGGTAACAAAAAGCTTATAGCTTTTAACAATGCATCAACTTCATCAAAAATACTTGATGAGATGAAT
This sequence comes from Flaveria sonorensis, assembly GCA_025506505.1. NCBI lineage: Eukaryota > Viridiplantae > Streptophyta > Magnoliopsida > Asterales > Asteraceae > Flaveria > Flaveria sonorensis. The sequence continues at coordinate 38,661 of JACCIY010001608.1, read as the reverse complement.
AAGGAATTTCTTGCCTTTAAAGCTTCTCAGGGACATAACCCAGAAGAAGTAGCATCATATGCTAAAACCTCATTAATGAAAGTGAGATGAAGGATGGTTAATACACCAATAAAGAAGTCATACTTCTTTTAGATCATAAAGATCAAAAATGAAAGATCAACCTTGGCTCATATCAAGAGATATTGATCAGGGATACTATCCCAACGAGACATATAGTCTCTCAATATGTATGAAGAATATTATTAAAGCAGAATCCTGCGAAATTACCCATTATACTGGGATAATAAAGCTCATAGCTTTAGTAAAATTATATTAAGCAGATCATATCTGTGGAAACTTGGGGGACATCACCCCTAAAAGACAGGGAACTTTTACACCCTGAAACAAAAACTCCCATTAGATATAACTATTGGATTATGTTAAAGCTTTTCAAAGGGCGTTCTTATATGAAAACCCTAATCATAAACACTCATGGTTCATAAAAATTTGTCATACAAATTATGAATCAGAGATACCAGCATGGTTTTATCAATGGTGGCGTTTATACGTCCATCTATTGATATTTTGTAAATGAATCTAAAAATTTAAAATTTATATACCCAATGGTAGAACTTTCTCCAGCCTTAATAGAGCACAACACAATAATACTTTTATAGAGGGAATGGCCTCTTTACATTATTTTGTCCAGTTCAGTATCCCCTGGATATGGAAATGGATTCCGGAAACTGGTTATACCAGTGAAAACATTTTTGTTTTAAAAAGAGCTTATATGACTAAGTTCTGGAAAAAATGATGGACAAAGAAGAAGATGGCAAAATTAATGCCAGGACACTCTGGATCAAATCCAGAAAACAATTGATCTGTATAAAAAGCAGCAGCAAATAAAGCAACAAAGGGAATCTCCAAGCCCATTCCAACACATTGTTAGAAAAATCAAGATGATTAAAGGCACAGATGATATAAGTGACCAAGAGATGATGAAATATTATCTAGAAGAAGTTAAGAAGGATATAGCCAAGAACTTCAAAAGAAAAGATGAATCATCTTCAAAAAGAACAGAATCAAGTTCTTCACAAATGGAAGAAGAAGACTCCCAGTTATACCAGGACAGTCAAGATGAAAATGAATCTATGGATGATGAAGCCTATGCCAAAATGATGGCAGAATTAGACGAAGAATTCGGTCCGTCAATACACCAGAAAAGACAAAAAACAAAAGGACACAATAGGCCCCACAAGAAGAAAAGAAGAACCAATAATTCAACTTTATAAGTGGTCGACAAACAATTTTGTTTGTTTGTTTACATTATTGTAACTTTTACTATTTACTTTTTGACTTTACAAAACGCGTCATACGCAATTTGAGCGAATATTCGCTGTAATATGCGGTGCTAGAGCCTCTATATAAAGAAGGCTTAGTAGTTAGTGACAGACACCGGTTTTAGAACACCTCTCTCTCTCTCTCTCTCTTGTAATAAATATTCTGCAATAATATTTGAAGTTTAAAGCTTTCAAGTTTCAAGCCTTCTATTTCTGGTAATTTTATTCTTTTCTTTACATATTTATATATATTTGTATGATCGCCTCAATAAGAGGCTAAACACATAAGTGTTGAAACATCACCATGCTCAACAGATTATCATAATAATAAAAAGAGATCTTAAAACCCAGATGAAAGTAAAAATTAAGAGGATTTGTGGGATAGGGTTACAGCCCATCTAAGATGCTAATGTGGGCGTCGACCGCTGGGGAACCCGTTAAGCCAAAAAGCCAAAAGGGCGTGGGGCGTTTAGGGTGAGACCCATACTGATCACATGTTAGCATCCTGGATAAAGACTGTGTAAAATCACCAACGTTCCATCGTTCCTCTTGATCTTCTGCTCTTGTCTGAGTTTTATGGTTTTCTCCTCTTTTCCCATATAAGGTCCTGCCTTCTATGGTATCAGAGCCATGGTATTCTGTTTGATGTATGTGTGTTTGTTTCAACACTTAAACACTGATATTCAAATATGAATATTTTAAGATCAGAAGATACTGTTAAAAACAGTATGGAGGAAGAATATGATATCCTCACAATTTAGATTTATTAAATAATGGACTATTCCAAAAATTGATTACAAGCTAATTTATAAATTAGGAACTTTTGAAAAATTGGGATTAAAACAAGTTGTTAAACAACTGAGGAAACTTTTTCCTTAAACCTGATGAAATGATAATAAAAATTATCAAAAAGAGATTTACAAAATATAAAAAAGAATATAAATTCATTCATATAGGATTAGTGCAAATTGCATTTAAGCCTTTAACTTTAGAAGGCTTACCATTCCATAGAAGGCAGGACCTTGTATGGGAAAAGAGGAGAAAACCATAAAACTCAGACAAGAGCAGAAGATCAAGAGGAACGATGGAACGTTGGTGATTTTACACAGTCTTTATCCAGGATGCTAACATGTGATCAGTATGGGTCTCACCCTAAACGCCCCACGCCCTTTTGGCTTTTTTGGCTTAACGGGTTCCCCAGCGGTCGACCGCCCACATTAGCATCTTAGATGGGCTGTAACCCTATCCCACAAATCCTCTTAATTTTTACTTCATCTGGGTTTTAAGATCTCTTTTTTATTATTATGATAATCTGTTGAGCATGGTGATGTTTCACACTTATGTGTTTAGCCTCTTATTGAGGCGATCATACACAAATATAAATATTTAAAGTAATAAGAGAAAATTACCAGAATTAAGATCTTCAAACTTCAAACTTTAAAGCTTCAAATATTATTGCTGAATATTTATATTTGTATTAAAATTTGTGTAAAACAAAAACTCCCATTAGATATAACTATTGGGATTATGTTAAAGCTTTTCAAAGGGCGTTCTTATATGAAAACCCTAATCATAAACACTCATGGTTCATAAAAATTTGTCATACAAATTATGAATCAGAGATACCAGCATGGTTTATCAATGGTGGCAGTTATACGGTCCATCTATTGATATTTTTGTAAATGAATCTAATAAATTTAAAAATTTATATACCCAATGGGTAGAACTTTCTCCAGCCTTAATAGAGGCACAACACATAATACTTTTATAGAGGAATGGCCTCTTTACATTATTTTGTCCAGTTCAGTATCCCCTGGATATGGAAATGGATTCCGGAAACTGGTTTAACCAGTGAAAACATTTTTTGTTTAAAAAGAGCTTATATGACTAAGTTCTGGAAAAAAATGATGGACAAAGAAGAAGATGGCAAAATTAAATGCCAGGACACTCTGGATCAAATCCAGAAAACAATTGATCTGTATAAAAAGCAGCAGCAAATAAAGCAACAAGGGAATCTCCAAGCCCATTCCAACACATTGTTAGAAAAATCAGATGATTAAAGGCACAGATGATATAAGTGACCAAGAGATGATGAAATATTATCTAGAAGAAGTTAAGAAGGATATAGCCAAGAACTTCAAAAGAAAAGATGAATCATCTTCAAAAGAACAGAATCAAGTTCTTCACAAATGGAAGAAGAAGACTCCCAGTTATACCAGGACAGTCAAGATGAAAATGAATCTATGGATGATGAAGCCTATGCCAAAATGATGGCAGAATTAGACGAAGAATTCGGTCCGGTCAATACACCAGAAAAGACAAAAACAAAAGGACACAATAGGCCCCACAAAGAAAAAAGAAGAACCAATAATTCAACTTTATAAGTGGTCGACAAACATTTTGTTTGTTTGTTACATTATTGTAACTTTTACTATTTACTTTTTGACTTTACAAAACGCGTCATACGCAATTATGAGCGAATATTCGCTGTAATATGCGGTGCTAGAGCCTCTATATAAAGAAGGCTTAGTAGTTAGTGACAGACACCGGTTTTTAGAACCATCTCTCTCTCTCTCTCTCTTGTAATAAATATTCAGCAATAATATTTGAAGCTTTTAAAGTTTGAAGTTTGAAGATCTTAATTCTGGTAATTTTCTCTTATTACTTTAAATATTTATATTTGTATATGATCGCCTCAATAAGAGGCTAAACACATAAGTGTTGAAACATCACCATGCTCAACAGATTATCATAATAATAAAAAAAGAGATCTTAAAACCCAGATGAAAGTAAAAAATTAAGAGTTATTGTGGAATAAGGTTACAGCCCATCTAAGGTGCTAATGTGGGCGGTCGACCGCTGGGGAACCCGTTAAGCCAAAAAGCCAAAAGGGCGTGGGGCGTTTAGGGTGAGACCCATACTGATCACATGTTAGCATCCTGGATAAAGACTGTGTAAAATCACCAACGTTCCATCGTTCCTCTTGATCTTCTGCTCTTGTCTGAGTTTTATGGTTTCTCCTCTTTTCCATATAAGGTCCTGCCTTTTATGGTATCAGAGCCATGGTATTCTGTTTGATGTATGTGTGTTTGTTTCAACACTTAACTCTGATATTCAAATATGAATATTTTAAGATCAGAAGATACTGTTAAAAACAGTATGGAGGAAGAATATGATATTCCTCACAATTTAGATTTATTAAATAAATGGACTATTCCAAAAATTGATTACAAGCTAATTTATAAATTAGGAACTTTTGAAAAATTGGGATTAAAACAAGTTTTAAAACAACTGAGGAAACATTTTCCTTAAACACTGATGAAATGATAATAAAATTATTATCAAAAGAGATTTACAAAAATATAAAAGAATATAAATTCATTCATATAGGATTAGTGCAAATTGCATTTAGCCTTTAACTTTAGAAGGCTTACCAGAAAGTTTTGTAGCAGCTCTTAGAGATGCTAGGAACTTGAATTGGAAACAATCCCTTATGGGAATTGTTCAATCAAGTCTGGCTCATGGTCCAGTCTATTTTAATGTTTATCCTAATTTACAATTATCATTGTCTGATGTCAATATTTTAGATGCTTTAACATTGAATGTTAAAACACATGGCTACATTATGTACCAGGATCAGAGGTAATATGTATCTGTTATAGAATTTATTATAAGCCTTTATTTACGCTTAATCCTCATTGTAAAATGGTAGATAAACCTTTAAATGAAACTATTCTAATAGAAACTAATTTTAGCAAAGCTAATATTACAACGCGAAGAAAAATAAAATGGGAAGAAATTAATTTTCCAGAAAACTGGCTACTAGATAAAGCTAGCCCATCTCAACAATATGTTGATAATAATCCTATAAATATTTCACAAACAAATGAAGGGTCAGTTCAAATACAATTCGAAAATAACAGAATAAAATATGAACCCTCTTTGTCTAAATCGGTGTCATCACACTATTATATTTCCCCTGTAGATTACACAGTTAGAAGTCCTTCTAGGGCATCAACATCTAGGATCAGGGAAGAACTTCCTGAAAGAAAAATAGATGAATTAAGAATAAACTCGGATAATATAGTTCGAGGAATTAGAATAGATCCGGAACTAACCGAATCAGAAATAAATTTTGTATAATTATGAATACAAAAGAAAATTAGATTTTACTCCGGGATCACCGGTAAGGAAGAAATTTCTAAAGAATTTCTCCAACCCAAATGGGAATTATTTAGAACATGGTTTTTCAAAAATTTTGAAAAACAGATAAAGAATTTTTTAGAAAAGAATTTTATGATGAATTAAATGAAAAACAAGAGATCATACCTTTTGTTCCATGGTTTATTGAAAAATATACTAATAGTATTATTTCTGTCATAGAAAGAAATTTTAATATCAATGGAAACGTAGTATCAAATGTTTTCCCTCCTACAAATGGTTTTAAAATTGAAAAACAAGGAGAGGAAAGATACTATCAAGCTTTTCAAAAACTTCTGGAAGGTGAAACCTTGCAGACGACTATTTCTCATATAAATGGTTTAATAAAACAACAAAATTATTCAAATCTTTATTTAATAATAATTGGAGAACAACTCCAGGATATTTTTAAGAAAATGGATAAAATATTATGCCATTTAAAAGAAAAACAAAGCGTCATAATAAATGATCAAATAAAAAATAAAGAGTCTATTGCGACTCCTAGCATTCAATTACCTCCTAAGGTAACAGACTTCAAAATAAAGTCTGAAGAAATTTCAATGCAAACATTAAATGATACGATCAATATTTTAAAAAATTTAAAGATAAATACATTATCAGATTTTGAAGATAGTTTAAAAGAAGAAGATTATAAGAAAAAAATTAATGATGAAATCATGAAGCTATCTAAGTTTGCTGATAAGCCAACTCAAAGGATGTATTATTATCCTAGGCCTACTCCACAGGATGTTCTAATAGAAGAACAGGAATACGTAATTAGTAATTCATACAGTGGAAAAATGATCTATGAATGGAACATAGATGGTCAAACAGAAGGACAGATTTATAATACTGTCCATAGGATGCTTATGTATAGCACTATTTGTCAAAACAATAAGAATACAGTTAAGACAATATCTCAAATGATTATATCAGGTTTTACAGGCCAACTTAAAGGTTGGTGGGATAATTATCTATCAGATTCAGATAGACAGGAAATCCTCAATAGTACAAAAGAGGACAATGGTGTTGTTGAAAACAACTCAGTTTATACTTTAATAGTCAATATTATAGAACACTTTACAGGCAGATGGTCTGATAATTCAGAGAATATTAGGACTCTTCTACAAAATCTTAAGTGTAGAACCCTAACATCTTTTAGGTGGTATAAGGATACTTTCCTAAGTAGAGTAATGGAACTCCCCGAGTCTAATAGCTCACATTGGAAGTCAAAATTCGTAGATGGCCTTCCTTATCTATTTGCAGAAAGAGTTAGGAATAACCTAAGAAAGGTGGAATAAGTATAAATTATGATGATTATACTTATGGCAAGTTAATAGGAACTTGTATCCAAGAAGGTTTAAATTTATGCAATGAAATTAAATTAAACCAACAAATTAAAAAACATTCTCTAAATGAGAAGAAACAATTAGGTGAATTCTGTAGTCAATTTGGTATAGAAGGAACCTCAAATAATTTTAAGAAAATTAAGAAATCAAATCCCTACCAACATCAAAAAAGAAAAAGGAAAAGGGAAGATAGAAAAAATAAAAGAATTCAAAAATACGAGGAAAATAAACCTTCGTATAAGACTGATAGGTCAAAATTACTCTGTAAGAAATGTGGGAAAATAGGTCACACAGCAAAAACTTGCTGGGTTAGGAAAAAGCTTAATAAGCTAGAAGATGAAGATTTAAAAAATCAGATATCAAAAATATTATTAGAATCAGACACTGAATCTGATCAATCTTCTAATGAAGATTTAAATATTTTAGAAAATGAAAGTTTATACTCTTCCTCTGAAGAAGAAAACTGTTGTAAAAACAACTGTTGTAATAATAATTCAGAAGAAGAAGAGGAAAATATTTATAAAATAATTTCACAATTCCAAAATATGGAAATAAACGTATTAACAAGTGAACTAATTGAATTGTTAAAAGTGGTAGATGATCCACAAATTAAAGAAAAAATAATTTCTTCATTTATGGGAAAACAAGAAGAAGGTACTTCTTGTTCAAATTCAAAAGAATCAAAACCATTTTCTCTGGCAGAATTAAAAATTCAATTAAATCAGAGAAATGAAGATAAAAAACCTGTTGATATACAACAATTAAAAAAGGAAATTGATAATTTAAAATCTGACATAAAGATTTTACAAGAAAATAATAAAGATTTAGACAATAGAATAATATGTCTAGAAAAAGATAAATTAAATATTCAACCAATTGAAGAATCAGAATTATATCTGAAAAATATAAGAGAAATAATTACTTCTCAAAAATGGCATGGAAAAATTAAATTATTAATAGGTAATGACTTCTTAATAGAAGTAGTTGCACTCTTTGATAGTGGTGCAGATTTAAATTGTATACAGGAAGGATTGATTCCTACAAAATATTATCATAAAACTACACATACTCTCAGCCATGCTGGGAAAGGAAAATTAGAGGTAAATTATAAAATCCCTCAAGCTTTTATTTGCCAGAATAATACTTGTATTAATACAAGCTTTGTATTAGTCAAAAATCTTGGTAACCAAGTTATACTTGGAAGCCCTTTCTTTGATAAAATATTTCCTTTAAAAAATGTAGACCGTACTGGAATAACTGGTACGTATGAAGGAAAAGAAATTGTTTTTAAATTTATTTCTAATCCAATATCTAGAACATTAAACAATTTAAAGGAAGAATTGCTAAGAGCAAAGATAAATCAAATTGATTTTTTACAAAAAGAAATATTTTCTTTAAATATTCAAGAAAAATTGAATAATCCAAAATTACAAGAAAAAATTAAACTTATAGAACATCAATTTAGTTTACAAATATGTGATGATCATCCCAATGCTTTCTGGGATAGAAAGAAACATATTGTTTCACTTCCATATCAAGAAAACTTTAATGAAAGTCAGATTCCGACCAAGGCTCGACCTTGTCAAATGAATTCCGAATATATGGAATTATGTAAACAAGAGATAAAATCTCTTTTAAGCAAGAATTTAATTAGAAATTCAAAGTCTCCATGGTCATGTACAGCTTTTTATGTTAATAAACATTCCGAACAAGAAAGAGGTACACCCAGATTGGTTATTAATTATAAACCACTAAATAAGATTTTAAAATGGATTAGGTATCCTATACCTAATAAAAAAGATTTATTAGACAAATTATACGAGTCAAATATATTTTCTAAATTTGACTTAAAGTCAGGATACTGGCAAATACAAATTGAAGAAAAAGACAGGTATAAAACTGCTTTTACAGTACCTGTTGGGCATTACGAATGGAATGTTATGCCATTTGGATTGAAAAATGCTCCATCAGAATTTCAAAATATCATGAATGACATTTTTATTCCTTATAGTGAATTTATTATTGTTTATATTGATGATATCCTTGTATTTTCAAAGGATATTGAAGCTCATTTCAAACATCTAGAGATATTCAAAAATATAATTTTAAAAAATGGTTTAGTTATATCTAGACCAAAGATGTCTCTTTTTCAGACTAAAATCAGATTTTTAGGTCATAATATTAGTCAAGGAAATATAATTCCAATTAATAGAAGTATTGAATTTGCATCTAAATTCCCAGATGAGATTTTAGATAAAACCCAATTACAAAGATTTCTTGGAAGTTTAAATTATATTCTTCCTTATTACAAAAATTTAGCAGAAGATACGGCTTTATTATACGATAGGCTAAGGAAGAATCCTAAGCCATGGTCTATCGATCATACTAAAGCAGTACAAAAAATTAAGCAAAAGGTTCAAAACCTTCCTTGCTTAACAATAACAAACCCAGAATGGGAAAAAATTGTTGAAACTGATGCCTCAGATATAGGCTATGGAGGAATATTAAAACAAATATCTCCGATTAATAAACAAGAATACCTTGTTAGATTTCATTCTGGAAAATGGAATGAAAGCCAGAAAAATTATGCAACTGTTGCAAAAGAAATTCTTGCAATAATTAAATGTGTTTTAAAATTTCAAGACGATTTATTTAATAAGAAATTTATAATTAAAACTGACTGCAATGCAGCCAAATATATGTTTAATAAAGATTTTAAACATGATGTTTCTAACCAGATGTTTGCCAGATGGCAATCACATCTTGCGCCATTTGATTTTGAAATCATTTATAAAAAGGGAACTGATAACAGTTTACCTGATTTTCTTACCAGGGAATATTTAAATCAATGAGTCATTCGAGAGGAATTATGCGCATGGCGATGATTGAAATTATTGAAAAAACAATTAATATTCAGATCCAAATAATAGGATCATATGATAATATTCAAGAAATAAAAGAAACTCCATTCATATCGGATAAAGCTAAAGATTATGCTATTAAACAAATCAAATATAGATTACGATCTTTAAATAAACAACTTAAAGATTTAAAATATAAAGAAATAATACTTTCTTGTGGATAAATAATCTTTATGTTTAAGATTTCAGGTATGATCCCCTGGGAAAGGGGAAGAGGCCGTGGAAGAACTTCCTCTTATAGGGGAAGAGGAGCAGGCAGAGTTATCCATCAAATGGGTAACAAAAAGCTTATAGCTTTTAACAATGCATCAACTTCATCAAAAATACTTGATGAAGATGAAATAAAGGAATTTCTTGCCTTTAAAGCTTCTCAGGGACATAACCCAGAAGAAGTAGCATCATATGCTAAAACCCTCATTAATGAAAGTGAGGATGAAGGATGGGTTAATACACCCAATAAAGAAGTCATACTTCTTTTAGATCATAAAGATCAAAAATGGAAAGATCAACCTTGGCTCATAGTCAAGAGATATTTTGATCAGGGATACTATCCCAACGAGACATATAAGTCTCGAATATATTATGAAGAAATATTAAAAGCAGAATCCTGCGAAATTACCCATTATACTGGGAATAATAAAGCTCATAGCTTTAGTAAAATTATTATTAAGCAGATCATATCTGTGGAAACTTGGGGGACATACATAAAAGGCAGGACCTTATATGGGAAAAGAGGAGAAAACCATAAAACTCAGACAAGAGCAGAAGATCAAGAGGAACGATGGAACGTTGGTGATTTTACACAGTCTTTATCCAGGATGCTAACATGTGATCAGTATGGGTCTCACCCTAAACGCCCCACGCCCTTTTGGCTTTTTGGCTTAACGGGTTCCCCAGCGGTCGACCGCCCACATTAGCATCTTAGATGGGCTGTAACCCTATCCCACAATCCTCTTAATTTTTACTTTCATCTGGGTTTTAAGATCTCTTTTTTATTATTATGATAATCTGTTGAGCATGGTGATGTTTCAACACTTATGTGTTTAGCCTCTTATTGAGGCGATCATACACAAATATAAATATTTAAAGTAATAAGAGAAAATTACCAGAATTAAGATCTTCAAACTTCAAACTTTAAAAGCTTCAAATATTATTGCTGAATATTTATTACAAGAGAGAGAGAGAGAGAGATGGTTCTAAAAACCGGTGTCTGTCACTAACTACTAAGCCTTCTTTATATAGAGGCTTTAGCACCGCATATTACAGCGAATATTCGCTCATAATTGCGTATGACGCGTTTTGTAAAGTCAAAAAGTAAATAGTAAAAGTTACAATAATGTAACAAACAAACAAAATTGTTTGTCGACCACTTATAAAGTTGAATTATTGGTTCTTCTTTTCTTCTTTGTGGGGCCTATTGTGTCCTTTTGTTTTTTGTCTTTTCTGGTGTATTGACCGGACCGAATTCTTCGTCTAATTCTGCCATCATTTTGGCATAGGCTTCATCATCCATAGATTCATTTTCATCTTGACTGTCCTGGTATAACTGGGAGTCTTCTTCTTCCATTTGTGAAGAACTTGATTCTGTTCTTTTTGAAGATGATTCATCTTTTCTTTTGAAGTTCTTGGCTATATCCTTCTTAACTTCTTCTAGATAATATTTCATCATCTCTTGGTCACTTATATCATCTGTGCCTTTAATCATCTTGATTTTTCTAACAATGTGTTGGAATGGGCTTGGAGATTCCCTTTGTTGCTTTATTTGCTGCTGCTTTTTATACAGATCAATTGTTTTCTGGATTTGATCCAGAGTGTCCTGGCATTTAATTTTGCCATCTTCTTCTTTGTCCATCATTTTTTTCCAGAACTTAGTCATATAAGCTCTTTTTAAACAAAAAATGTTTTCACTGGTATAACCAGTTTCCGGAATCCATTTCCATATCCAGGGGATACTGAACTGGACAAAATAATGTAAAGAGGCCATTCCCTCTATAAAAGTATTATTGTGTTGTGCCTCTATTAAGGCTGGAGAAAGTTCTACCCATTGGGTATATAAATTTTTAAATTTATTAGATTCATTTACAAAAATATCAATAGATGGACCGTATAACTGCCACCATTGATAAAACCATGCTGGTATCTCTGATTCATAATTTGTATGACAAATTTTATGAACCATGAGTGTTTATGATTAGGGTTTTCATATAAGAACGCCCTTTGAAAAGCTTTAACATAATCCCAATAGTTATATCTAATGGGAGTTTTTGTTTCAGGGTGTAAAAGTTCCCTGTCTTTTAGGGGTGATGTCCCCCAAGTTTCCACAGATATGATCTGCTTAATAATAATTTTACTAAAGCTATGAGCTTTATTATTCCCAGTATAATGGGTAATTTCGCAGGATTCTGCTTTTAATATTTCTTCATAATATATTCGAGACTTATATGTCTCGTTGGGATAGTATCCCTGATCAAAATATCTCTTGACTATGAGCCAAGGTTGATCTTTCCATTTTTGATCTTTATGATCTAAAAGAAGTATGACTTCTTTATTGGGTGTATTAACCCATCCTTCATCCTCACTTTCATTAATGAGGGTTTTAGCATATGATGCTACTTCTTCTGGGTTATGTCCCTGAGAAGCTTTAAAGGCAAGAAATTCCTTTATTTCATCTTCATCAAGTATTTTTGATGAAGTTGATGCATTGTTAAAAGCTATAAGCTTTTTGTTACCCATTTGATGGATAACTCTGCCTGCTCCTCTTCCCCTATAAGAGGAAGTTCTTCCACGGCCTCTTCCCCTTTCCCAGGGGATCATACCTGAAATCTTAAACATAAAGATTATTTATCCACAAGAAAGTATTATTTCTTTATATTTTAAATCTTTAAGTTGTTTATTTAAAGATCGTAATCTATATTTGATTTGTTTAATAGCATAATCTTTAGCTTTATCCGATATGAATGGAGTTTCTTTTATTTCTTGAATATTATCATATGATCCTATTATTTGGATCTGAATATTAATTGTTTTTTCAATAATTTCAATCATCGCCATGCGCATAATTCCTCTCGAATGACTCATTGATTTAAATATTCCCTGGTAAGAAAATCAGGTAAACTGTTATCAGTTCCCTTTTTATAAATGATTTCAAAATCAAATGGCGCAAGATGTGATTGCCATCTGGCAAACATCTGCTTAGAAACATCATGTTTAAAATCTTTATTAAACATATATTTGGCTGCATTGCAGTCAGTTTTAATTATAAATTTCTTATTAAATAAATCGTCTTGAAATTTTAAAACACATTTAATTATTGCAAGAATTTCTTTTGCAACAGTTGCATAATTTTTCTGGCTTTCATTCCATTTTCCAGAATGAAATCTAACAAGGTATTCTTGTTTATTAATCGGAGATATTTGTTTTAATATTCCTCCATAGCCTATATCTGAGGCATCAGTTTCAACAATTTTTTCCCATTCTGGGTTTGTTATTGTTAAGCAAGGAAGGTTTTGAACCTTTTGCTTAATTTTTTGTACTGCTTTAGTATGATCGATAGACCATGGCTTAGGATTCTTCCTTAGCCTATCGTATAATAAAGCCGTATCTTCTGCTAAATTTTTGTAATAAGGAAGAATATAATTTAAACTTCCAAGAAATCTTTGTAATTGGGTTTTATCTAAAATCTCATCTGGGAATTTAGATGCAAATTCAATACTTCTATTAATTGGAATTATATTTCCTTGACTAATATTATGACCTAAAAATCTGATTTTAGTCTGAAAAAGAGACATCTTTGGTCTAGATATAACTAAACCATTTTTTAAAATTATATTTTTGAATATCTCTAGATGTTTGAAATGAGCTTCAATATCCTTTGAAAATACAAGGATATCATCAATATAAACAATAATAAATTCACTATAAGGAATAAAAATGTCATTCATGATATTTTGAAATTCTGATGGAGCATTTTTCAATCCAAATGGCATAACATTCCATTCGTAATGCCCAACAGGTACTGTAAAAGCAGTTTTATACCTGTCTTTTTCTTCAATTTGTATTTGCCAGTATCCTGACTTTAAGTCAAATTTAGAAAATATATTTGACTCGTATAATTTGTCTAATAAATCTTTTTATTAGGTATAGGATACCTAATCCATTTTAAAATCTTATTTAGTGGTTTATAATTAATAACCAATCTGGGTGTACCTCTTTCTTGTTCGGAATGTTTATTAACATAAAAAGCTGTACATGACCATGGAGACTTTGAATTTCTAATTAAATTCTTGCTTAAAAGAGATTTTATCTCTTGTTTACATAATTCCATATATTCGGAATTCATTTGACAAGGTCGAGCCTTGGTCGGAATCTGACTTTCATTAAAGTTTTCTTGATATGGAAGTGAAACAATATGTTTCTTTCTATCCCAGAAAGCATTGGGATGATCATCACATATTTGTAAACTAAATTGATGTTCTATAAGTTTAATTTTTTCTTGTAATTTTGGATTATTCAATTTTTCTTGAATATTTAAAGAAAATATTTCTTTTTGTAAAAAATCAATTTGATTTATCTTTGCTCTTAGCAATTCTTCCTTTAAATTGTTTAATGTTCTAGATATTGGATTAGAAATAAATTTAAAAACAATTTCTTTTCCTTCATACGTACCAGTTATTCCAGTACGGTCTACATTTTTTAAAGGAAATATTTTATCAAAGAAAGGGCTTCCAAGTATAACTTGGTTACCAAGATTTTTGACTAATACAAAGCTTGTATAATACAAGTATTATTCTGGCAAATAAAAGCTTGAGGGATTTTATAATTTACCTCTAATTTTCCTTTCCCAGCATGACTGAGAGTATGTGTAGTTTTATGATAATATTTTGTAGGAATCAATCCTTCCTGTATACAATTTAAATCTGCACCACTATCAAAGAGTGCAACTACTTCTATTAAGAAGTCATTACCTATTAATAATTTAATTTTTCCATGCCATTTTTGAGAAGTAATTATTTCTCTTATATTTTTCAGATATAATTCTGATTCTTCAATTGGTTGAATATTTAATTTATCTTTTTCTAGACATATTATTCTATTGTCTAAATCTTTATTATTTTCTTGTAAAATCTTTATGTCAGATTTTAAATTATCAATTTCCTTTTTTAATTGTTGTATGTCAACAGGTTTTTTATCTTTATTTCTCTGATTTAACTGAATTTTTAATTCAGCCAGAGAAAATGGTTTTGATTCCTTAGAATTCGAACAAGAAGTACCTTCTTCTTGTTTTCCCATAAATGAAGAAATTATTTTTTCTTTAATTTGTGGATCATCTACCACTTTTAATAATTCAATTAGTTCACTTGTTAATACGTTTATTTCCATATTTTGGAACTGTGAAATTATTTTATAAATATTTTCTTCTTCTTCTTTTTCTTCTTCTGAAGTATTATTACAACAGTTGTTTTTACAACAGTTTTCTTCTTCAGAGAAGAGTATAAACTTTCATTTTCTAAAATATTTAAATCTTCATTAGAAGATTGATCAGATTCAGTATCTGATTCTAAAAGTATTTTTGAGATTTGATTTTTTAAATCTTCATCTTCTAGCTTATTAAGCTTCTTCCTAACCCAGCAAGTTTTTGCTGCGTGACCTATTTTACCACATTTTTTACAAATTAATTTAGACTTATACGTCTTATATGGAGGCTTATTTTCCTCGTATTTTTGAATTCTTTTATTTTTTCTATCTTCCCTTTTCCTTTTCCTTTTTGGTGTTGGTAGGGATTAGATTTCTTAATTTTCTTAGGAATTTTGAGGTTCCTTCTATACCGAATTGACTACAGAATTCACCTAATTGTTTTTTCTCATTTAGAGAATGTTTTTTAATTTGTTGGTTTAATTTAATTTCATTGCATAAATTTAAACCTTCTTGGATACAAGTTCCTATTAACTTGCCATAAGTATAATCATCATAATTTATACTTATTCCACCTTTTCTTAGGTTATTCCTAACTCTTTCTGCAAATAGATAAGGAAGGCCATCTACGAATTTTGACTTCCAATGTGAGCTATTAGACTCGGGAGTTCCATTACTCTACTTAGGAAAGTATCCTTATACCACCTAAAAGATGTTAGGGTTCTACACTTAAGATTTTGTAGAAGAGTCCTAATATTCTCTGAATTATCAGACCATCTGCCTGTAAAGTGTTCTATAATATTGACTATTAAAGTATAAACTGAGTTGTTTTCAACAACACCATTGTCCTCTTTTGTACTATTGAGGATTTCCTGTCTATCTGAATCTGATAGATAATTATCCCACCAACCTTTAAGTTGGCCTGTAAAACCTGATATAATCATTTGAGATATTGTCTTAACTGTGTTCTTATTATTTTGACAAATAGTGCTATACATAAGCATCCTATGGACAGTATTATAAATCTGTCCTTCTGTTTGACCATCTATGTTCCATTCATAGATCATTTTTCCACTATAAGAATTACTAATTACGTATTCCTGTTCTTCTATTAGAACATCCTGTGGAGTAGGCCTAGGATAGTAATACATCCTCTGAGTTGGCTTATCAGCAAACTTAGATAGCTTCATGATTTCATCATTGATTTTTTTCTTATAATCTTCTTCTTTTAGACTATCTTCAAAATCCGATAATGTATTTATTTTTAAATTTTTTAAAATATTAATCGTATCATTTAACGTTTGCATTGAAATTTCTTCAGACTTTATTTTGAAGTCTGTTACCTTAGGAGGTAATTGAATGCTAGGAGTCGCAATAGACTCTTTATTTTTTATCTGATCATTTATTATGATACTTTGTTTTTCTTTTAAATGGCATAATATTTTATCCATTTTTTTAGAAATATCCTGGAGTTGTTCTCCAATTATTATTAAATAAAGATTTGAATAATTTTGTTGTTTTATTAAACCATTTATATGAGAAATAGTTGTCTGCAAGGTTTCACCTTCCAGAAGTTTTTGAAAAGCTTGATAGTATCTTTCCTCTCCTTGTTTTTCAATTTTAAAACCATTAGTAGGAGGGAAAACATTTGATACTACGTTTCCATTGATATTAAAATTTCTTTCTATGACAGAAATAATACTATTAGTATATTTTTCAATAAACCATGGAACAAAAGGTATAACCTCTTGTTTCTCGTTTAATTCATCATAAAATTCTTTTCTAAAAAATTCTTTATCTGTTTTTTCAAAATTTTTGAAAAACCATGTTCTAAACAATTCCCATTTGGGTTGGAGAAATTCTTTAGAAATTTCTTCTCTTACCGGTGATCCCGGAGTAAAATCTAATTTTTCTTTTGTATTCATAATTATACAAAATTTATTTCTGATTCGGTTAGTTCCGGATCTATTCTAATTCCTCGAACTATATTATCCGAGTTATTCTTAATTCATCTATTTTTCTTTCAGGAAGTTCTTCCCTGATCCTAGATGTTGATGCCCTAGAAGGACTTCTAACTGTGTAATCTACAGGGGAAATATAATAGTGTGATGACACTGATTTGGATAAGGAGGGTTCATTTTATTTTATTATTTTCAAATTGTATTTGAACCGTCCCTTCACTAGTTTGTGAAATATTTATTGGATTATTATCAACATATTGTTGAGATGGGCTAGCTTTATCTAGTACAGGGGCGTTTAGGGTGAGACCCATACTGATCACATGTAGCATCTGGATAAAGACTGTGTAAAATCACCAACGTTCCATCGTTCCTCTTGTCTTCTGCTTTGTTGAGTTTATGGTTTTCTCCTCTTTTCCCATACAAGGTCCTGCCTTCTATGGTATCAGAGCCATGGTATTCTGTTTGATGTATGTGTGTTTGTTTCAACACTTAACTCTGATATTCAAATATGAATATTTTATCAAAAACAGTATGGAGGAAGAATATGATATTCCTCACAATTTAGATTTATTAATAAATGGACTATTCCAAAAATTGATTACAAGCTAATTTATAAATTAGGAACTTTTGAAAAATTGGGATTAAAACAAGTGTTAAAACAACTGAGGAAACATTTTCCTTAAACACTGATGAAATGATAATAAAATTATTATCAAAAAGAGATTTACAAAAATATAAAAAAGAATATAAATTCATTCATATAGGATTAGTGCAAATGCATTTAAGCCTTTAACTTTAGAAGGCTTACCAGAAAGTTTTGTAGCAGCTCTTAGAGATGCTAGGAACTTGAATTGGAAACAATCCCTTATGGGAATTGTTCAATCAAGTCTGGCTCATGGTCCAGTCTATTTTAATGTTTATCCTAATTTACAATTATCATTGTCTGATGTCAATATTTTAGATGCTTTAACATTGAATGTTAAAACACATGGCTACAATTATGTACCAGGATCAGAGGTAATATGTATCTGTTATAGAATTTATTATAAGCCTTTATTTACGCTTAATCCTCATTGTAAAATGGTAGATAAACCTTTAAATGAAACTATTCTAATAGAAACTAATTTTAGCAAAGCTAATATTACAACGCGAAGAAAAATAAAATGGGAAGAAATTAATTTTCCAGAAAACTGGCTACTAGATAAAGCTAGCCCATCTCAACAATATGTGGATAATAATCCTATAAATATTTCACAAACAAATGAAGGGACGGTTCAAATACAATTTGAAAATAATAAAATAAAATATGAACCCTCCTTATCCAAATCAGTGTCATCACACTATTATATTTCCCCTGTAGATTACACAGTTAGAAGTCCTTCTAGGGCATCAACATCTAGGATCAGGGAAGAACTTCCTGAAAGAAAAATAGATGAATTAAGAATAAACTCGGATAATATAGTTCGAGGAATTAGAATAGATCCGGAACTAACCGAATCAGAAATAAATTTTGTATAATTATGAATACAAAAGAAAAATTAGATTTTACTCCGGGATCACCGGTAAGGGAAGAAATTTCTAAAGAATTTCTCCAACCCAAATGGGAATTATTTAGAACATGGTTTTTCAAAAATTTTGAAAAAACAGATAAAGAATTTTTAGAAAAGAATTTATGATGAATTAAACGAGAAACAAGAGGTTATACCTTTTGTTCCATGGTTTATTGAAAATATACTAATAGTATTATTTCTGTCATAGAAAGAAATTTTAATATCAATGGAAACGTAGTATCAAATGTTTTCCCTCCTACTAATGGTTTTAAAATTGAAAAACAAGGAGAGGAAAGATACTATCAAGCTTTTCAAAAACTTCTGGAAGGTGAAACCTTGCAGACAACTATTTCTCATATAAATGGTTTAATAAAACAACAAAATTATTCAAATCTTTATTTAATAATAATTGGAGAACAACTCCAGGATATTTCTAAAAAATGGATAAAATATTATGCCATTTAAAAGAAAAACAAAGTATCATAATAAATGAAGATAAAAAATAAAGAGTCTATTGCGACTCCTAGCATTCAATTACCTCCTAAGGTAACAGACTTCAAAATAAAGTCTGAAGAAATTTCAATGCAAACGTTAAATGATACATTAATATTTTAAAAAATTTAAAATAAGTACATTATCAGATTTTGAAGATAGTCTAAAAGAAGAAGATTATAAGAAAAAAATCAATGATGAAATCATGAAGCTATCTAAGTTTGCTGATAAGCCAACTCAGAGGATGTATTATTATCCTAGGCCTACTCCACAGGATGTTCTAATAGAAGAACAGGAATACGTAATTAGTAATTCTTATAGTGGAAAATGATCTATGAATGGAACATAGATGGTCAAACAGAAGGACAGATTTATAATACTGTCCATAGGATGCTTATGTATAGCACTATTTGTCAAAACAATAAGAATACAGTTAAGACAATACTCAGATGATTATATCAGGTTTTACAGGCCAACTTAAAGGTTGGTGGGATAATTATCTATCAGATTCAGATAGACAGGAAATCCTCAATAGTACAAAAGAGGACAATGGTGTTGTTGAAAACAACTCAGTTTATACTTTAATAGTCAATATTATAGAACACTTTACAGGCAGATGGTCTGATAATTCAGAGAATATTAGGACTCTTCTACAAAATCTTAAGTGTAGAACCCTAACATCTTTTAGGTGGTATAAAGATACTTTCCTAAGTAGAGTAATGGAACTCCCTGAGTCTAATAGCTCACATTGGAAGTCAAAATTCGTAGATGGCCTTCCTTATTTATTTGCAGAAAGAGTTAGGAATAACCTAAAAAAGGTGGAATAAGTATAAATTATGATGATTATACTTATGGCAAGTTAATAGGAACTTGTATCCAAGAAGGTTTAAATTTATGCAATGAAATTAAATTAAACCAACAAATTAAAAAACATTCTCTAAATGAGAAGAAACAATTAGGTGAATTCTGTAGTCAATTTGGTATAGAAGGAACCTCAAATAATTTTAAGAAAATTAAGAAATCAAATCCCTACCAACATCAAAAAAGAAAAAGGAAAAGGGAAGATAGAAAAAATAAAAGAATTCAAAAATACGAGGAAAATAAACCTTCGTATAAGACTTATAGGTCAAAATTAATCTGTAAGAAATGTAGAAAAATAGGTCACACAGCAAAAACTTGCTGGGTTAGGAAAAAGCTTAATAAGCTAGAAGATGAAGATTTAAAAAATCAAATCTCAAAAATACTTTTAGAATCAGATACTGAATCTGATCAATCTTCTAATGAAGATTTAAATATTTTAGAAAATGAAAGTCTATACTCTTCCTCTGAAGAAGATAACTGTTGCAAAAATAATTGTTGCAATAATACTTCAGAAGAAGAAGAGGAAAATATTTATAAAATAATTTCACAGTTCCAAAATATGGAAATAAACGTATTAACAAGTGAATTAATTGAATTATTAAAAGTGGTAGATGATCCACAAATTAAAGAGAAAATAATCTCTTCATTTATGGGAAAACAAGAAGAAGGTACTTCTTGTTCAAATTCTAAAGAATCAAAACCGTTTTCTCTGGCTGAACTAAAAATTCAATTAAACCAGAGAAATAAAGATAAAAAACCTGTTGATATACAACAGTTAAAAAGAGAAGTTGATAATTTAAAATCAGAAGTAAAAATTTTACAAGAAAATAATAAAAATTTAGACAATAGAATAATATGTCTAGAAAAAGATAAATTAAATATACAACCAATAGAAGAATCAGAATTATATCTGAAAAATATAAGAGAAATTATTACTTCTCAAAAATGGCATGGAAAAATTAAATTATTAATAGGTAATGACTTCTTAATAGAAGTAGTTGCACTCTTTGATAGTGGTGCAGATTTAAATTGTATACAGGAAGGATTGATTCCTACAAAATATTATCATAAAACTACACATACTCTCAGTCATGCTGGGAAAGGAAAATTAGAGGTAAATTATAAAATCCCTCAAGCTTTTATTTGCCAGAATAATACTTGTATTAATACAAGCTTTGTATTAGTCAAAAATCTTGGTAACCAAGTTATACTTGGAAGCCCTTTCTTTGATAAAATATTTCCTTTAAAAAATGTAGACCGTACTGGAATAACTGGTACGTATGAAGGAAAAGAAATTGTTTTTAAATTTATTCTAATCCAATATCTAGAACATTAAACAATTTAAAGGAAGAATTGCTAAGAGCAAAGATAAATCAAATTGATTTTTTACAAAAAGAAATATTTTCTTTAAATATTCAAGAAAAATTGAATAATCCAAAATTACAAGAAAAAATTAAACTTATAGAACATCAATTTAGTTTACAAATATGTGATGATCATCCCAATGCTTTCTGGGATAGAAAGAAACATATTGTTTCACTTCCATATCAAGAAAACTTTAATGAAAGTCAGATTCCGACCAAGGCTCGACCTTGTCAAATGAATTCCGAATATATGGAATTATGTAAACAAGAGATAAAATCTCTTTTAAGCAAGAATTTAATTAGAAATTCAAAGTCTCCATGGTCATGTACAGCTTTTTATGTTAATAAACATTCCGAACAAGAAAGAGGTACACCCAGATTGGTTATTAATTATAAACCACTAAATAAGATTTTAAAATGGATTAGGTATCCTATACCTAATAAAAAAGATTTATTAGACAAATTATACGAGTCAAATATATTTTCTAAATTTGACTTAAAGTCAGGATACTGGCAAATACAAATTGAAGAAAAAGACAGGTATAAAACTGCTTTTACAGTACCTGTTGGGCATTACGAATGGAATGTTATGCCATTTGGATTGAAAAATGCTCCATCAGAATTTCAAAATATCATGAATGACATTTTTATTCCTTATAGTGAATTTATTATTGTTTATATTGATGATATCCTTGTATTTTCAAAGGATATTGAAGCTCATTTCAAACATTAGAGATATTCAAAAATATAATTTTAAAAAATGGTTTAGTTATATCTAGACCAAAGATGTCTCTTTTCAGACTAAAATCAGATTTTTAGGTCATAATATTAGTCAAGGAAATATAATTCCAATTAATAGAAGTATTGAATTTGCATCTAAATTCCCAGATGAGATTTTAGATAAAACCCAATTACAAAGATTTCTTGGAAGTTTAAATTATATTCTTCCTTATTACAAAAATTTAGCAGAAGATACGGCTTTATTATACGATAGGCTAAGGAAGAATCCTAAGCCATGGTCTATCGATCATACTAAAGCAGTACAAAAATTAAGCAAAAGGTTCAAAACCTTCCTTGCTTAACAATAACAAACCCAGAATGGGAAAAAATTGTTGAAACTGATGCCTCAGATATAGGCTATGGAGGTATATTAAAACAAATATCTCCGATTAATAAACAAGAATACCTTGTTAGATTTCATTCTGGAAAATGGAATGAAAGCCAGAAAAATTATGCAACTGTTGCAAAAGAAATTCTTGCAATAATTAAATGTGTTTTAAAATTTCAAGACGATTTATTTAATAAGAAATTTATAATTAAAACTGACTGCAATGCAGCCAAATATATGTTTAATAAAGATTTTAAACATGATGTTCTAAGCAGATGTTTGCCAGATGGCAATCACATCTTGCGCCATTTGATTTTGAAATCATTTATAAAAAGGGAACTGATAACAGTTTACCTGATTTTCTTACCAGGGAATATTTAAATCAATGAGTCATTCGAGAGGAATTATGCGCATGGCGATGATTGAAATTATTGAAAAAAACAATTAATATTCAGATCCAAATAATAGGATCATATGATAATATTCAAGAAATAAAAGAAACTCCATTCATATCGGATAAAGCTAAAGATTATGCTATTAAACAAATCAAATATAGATTACGATCTTTAAATAAACAACTTAAAGATTTAAAATATAAAGAAATAATACTTTCTTGTGGATAAATAATCTTTATGTTTAAGATTTCAGGTATGATCCCCTGGGAAAGGGGAAGAGGCCGTGGAAGAACTTCCTCTTATAGGGGAAGAGGAGCAGGCAGAGTTATCCATCAAATGGGTAACAAAAAGCTTATAGCTTTTAACAATGCATCAACTTCATCAAAAATACTTGATGAAGATGAAATAAAGGAATTTCTTGCCTTTAAAGCTTCTCAGGGACATAACCCAGAAGAAGTAGCATCATATGCTAAAACCCTCATTAATGAAAGTGAGGATGAAGGATGGGTTAATACACCCAATAAAGAAGTCATACTTCTTTTAGATCATAAAGATCAAAAATGGAAAGATCAACCTTGGCTCATAGTCAAGAGATATTTTGATCAGGGATACTATCCCAACGAGACATATAAGTCTCGAATATATTATGAAGAAATATTAAAAGCAGAATCCTGCGAAATTACCCATTATACTGGGAATAATAAAGCTCATAGCTTTAGTAAAATTATTATTAAGCAGATCATATCTGTGGAAACTTGGGGGACATCACCCCTAAAAGACAGGGAACTTTTACACCCTGAAACAAAAACTCCCATTAGATATAACTATTGGGATTATGTTAAAGCTTTTCAAAGGGCGTTCTTATATGAAAACCCTAATCATAAACACTCATGGTTCATAAAAATTTGTCATACAAATTATGAATCAGAGATACCAGCATGGTTTTATCAATGGTGGCAGTATACGGTCCATCTATTGATATTTTTGTAAATGAATCTAATAAATTTAAAAATTTATATACCCAATGGGTAGAACTTTCTCCAGCCTTAATAGAGGCACAACACAATAATACTTTTATAGAGGGAATGGCCTCTTTACATTATTTTGTCCAGTTCAGTATCCCCTGGATATGGAAATGGATTCCGGAAACTGGTTATACCAGTGAAAACATTTTTTGTTTAAAAAGAGCTTATATGACTAAGTTCTGGAAAAAAATGATGGACAAAGAAGAAGATGGCAAAATTAAATGCCAGGACACTCTGGATCAAATCCAGAAAACAATTGATCTGTATAAAAAGCAGCAGCAAATAAAGCAACAAAGGGAATCTCCAAGCCCATTCCAACACATTGTTAGAAAAATCAAGATGATTAAAGGCACAGATGATATAAGTGACCAAGAGATGATGAAATATTATCTAGAAGAAGTTAAGAAGGATATAGCCAAGAACTTCAAAAGAAAAGATGAATCATCTTCAAAAAGAACAGAATCAAGTTCTTCACAAATGGAAGAAGAAGACTCCCAGTTATACCAGGACAGTCAAGATGAAAATGAATCTATGGATGATGAAGCCTATGCCAAAATGATGGCAGAATTAGACGAAGAATTCGGTCCGGTCAATACACCAGAAAAGACAAAAAACAAAAGGACACAATAGGCCCCACAAAGAAGAAAAGAAGAACCAATAATTCAACTTTATAAGTGGTCGACAAACAATTTTGTTGTTTGTTACATTATTGTAACTTTTACTATTTACTTTTTGACTTTACAAAACGCGTCATACGCAATTATGAGCGAATATTCGCTGTAATATGCGGTGCTAGAGCCTCTATATAAAGAAGGCTTAGTAGTTAGTGACAGACACCGGTTTTTAGAACATCTCTCTCTCTCTCTCTCTTGTAATAATATTCTGCAATAATATTTGAAGTTTAAAGCTTTCAAGTTTCAAGCCTCTATTTCTGGTAATTTTCTTTTCTTTACATATTTTTATTTGTATATGATCGCCTCAATAAGAGGCTAAACACATAAGTGTTGAAACATCACCATGCTCAACAGATTATCATAATAATAAAAAAGAGATCTTAAAACCCAGATGAAGTAAAAATTAAGAGGATTGTGGGATAGGGTTACAGCCCATCTAAGATGCTAATGTGGGCGGTCGACCGCTGGGGAACCCGTTTAGCCAAAAAGCCAAGAAGGCGTGGGGCGTTTAGGGTGAGACCCGTACTGATCACATGTTAGCATCCTGGATAACGACTGTGTAAAATCACCAACATTCCATCTTTTCTCTTGTTTTTCTATCCTCGTCTGAGATTTATGGTTTTCTCCTCTTTTCCCATACAAGGTCCTGCCTTCTATGGTATCAGAGCCATGGTATTCTGTTTGATGTATGTGTGTTTTAGATGCTTAACATGAATGTTAAAACACATGGCTACAATTATGTACCAGGATCAGAGGTAATATGTATCTGTTATAGAATTATTATAAGCCTTTATTTACGCTTAATCCTCATTGTAAAATGGTAGATAAACCTTTAAATGAAACTATTCTAATAGAAACTAATTTTAGCAAAGCTAATATTACAACGCGAAGAAAAATAAAATGGGAAGAAATTAATTTTCCAGAAAACTGGCTACTAGATAAAGCTAGCCCATCTCAACAATATGTGGATAATAATCCAATAAATATTTCACAAACTAGTGAAGGGACGGTTCAAATACAATTTGAAAATAATAAAATAAAATATGAACCCTCCTTATCCAAATCAGTGTCATCACACTATTATATTTCCCCTGTAGATTACACAGTTAGAAGTCCTTCTAGGGCATCAACATCTAGGATCAGGGAAGAACTTCCTGAAAGAAAAATAGATGAATTAAGAATAAACTCGGATAATATAGTTCGAGGAATTAGAATAGATCCGGAACTAACCGAATCAGAAATAAATTTTGTATAATTATGAATACAAAAGAAAAATTAGATTTTACTCCGGGATCACCGGTAAGAGAAGAAATTTCTAAAGAATTTCTCCAACCCAAATGGGAATTGTTTAGAACATGGTTTTTCAAAAATTTTGAAAAAACAGATAAAGAATTTTTTAGAAAAGAATTTTATGATGAATTAAACGAGAAACAAGAGGTTATACCTTTTGTTCCATGGTTTATTGAAAAATATACTAATAGTATTATTTCTGTCATAGAAAGAAATTTTAATATCAATGGAAACGTAGTATCAAATGTTTTCCCTCCTACTAATGGTTTTAAAATTGAAAAACAAGGAGAGGAAAGATACTATCAAGCTTTTCAAAAACTTCTGGAAGGTGAAACCTTGCAGACAACTATTTCTCATATAAATGGTTTAATAAAACAACAAAATTATTCAAATCTTTATTTAATAATAATTGGAGAACAACTCCAGGATATTTCTAAAAAAATGGATAAATTATTATGCCATTTAAAAGAAAAACAAAGTATCATAATAAATGATCAAATAAAAAATAAAGAGTCTATTGCGACTCCTAGCATTCAATTACCTCCTAAGGTAACAGACTTCAAAATAAAGTCTGAAGAAATTTCAATGCAAACGTTAAATGATACAATTAATATTTTAAAAAATTTAAAGATAAATACATTATCAGATTTTGAAGATAGTCTAAAAGAAGAAGATTATAAGAAAAAAATCAATGATGAAATCATGAAGCTATCTAAGTTTGCTGATAAGCCAACTCAGAGGATGTATTATTATCCTAGGCCTACTCCACAGGATGTTCTAATAGAAGAACAGGAATACGTAATTAGTAATTCTTATAGTGGAAAAATGATCTATGAATGGAACATAGATGGTCAAACAGAAGGACAGATTTATAATACTGTCCATAGGATGCTTATGTATAGCACTATTTGTCAAAACAATAAGAATACAGTTAAGACAATATCTCAGATGATTATATCAGGTTTTACAGGCCAACTTAAAGGTTGGTGGGATAATTATCTATCAGATTCAGATAGACAGGAAATCCTCAATAGTACAAAAGAGGACAATGGTGTTGTTGAAAACAACTCAGTTTATACTTTAATAGTCAATATTATAGAACACTTTACAGGCAGATGGTCTGATAATTCAGAGAATATTAGGACGCTTCTACAAAATCTTAAGTGTAGAACCCTAACATCTTTTAGGTGGTATAAAGATACTTTCCTAAGTAGAGTAATGGAACTCCCTGAGTCTAATAGCTCACATTGGAAGTCAAAATTCGTAGATGGCCTTCCTTATCTATTTGCAGAAAGAGTTAGGAATAACCTAAGAAAAGGTGGAATAAGTATAAATTATGATGATTATACTTATGGCAAGTTAATAGGAACTTGTATCCAAGAAGGTTTAAATTTATGCAATGAATTAAATTAAACCAACAAATTAAAAAACATTCTCTAAATGAGAAGAAACAATTAGGTGAATTCTGTAGTCAATTTGGTATAGAAGGAACCTCAAATAATACTAAGAAAATTAAGAAATCTAATCCCTACCAACACCAAAAAAGGAAAAGGAAAAGGGAAGATAGAAAAAATAAAAGAATTCAAAACATGAGGAAATAAGCCTTCGTATAAGACGTATAAGTCTAAATTAATTTGTAAGAAATGTGGTAAAATAGGTCATGCAGCAAAAACTTGCTGGGTTAGGAAGAAGCTTAATAAGCTAGAAGATGAAGATTTAAAAAATCAAATCTCAAAAATACTTTTAGAATCAGATACTGAATCTGATCAATCTTCTAATGAAGATTTAAATATTTTAGAAAATGAAAGTTTATACTCTTCATCTGAAGAAGAAAACTGTTGTAAAAACAACTGTTGTAATAATACTTCAGAAGAAGAAAAGAAGAAGAAGAAAATATTTATAAAATAATTTCACAGTTCCAAAATATGGAAATAAACGTATTAACAAGTGAACTAATTGAATTATTAAAAGTGGTAGATGATCCACAAATTAAAGAGAAAATAATCTCTTCATTTATGGGAAAACAAGAAGAAGGTACTTCTTGTTCAAATTCTAAAGAATCAAAACCGTTTTCTCTGGCTGAATTAAAAATTCAGTTAAATCAGAGAAATGAAGATAAAAAACCTGTTGATATACAACAATTAAAAAAGGAAATTGATAATTTAAAATCTGACATAAAGATTTTACAAGAAAATAATAAAGATTTAGACAATAGAATAATATGTCTAGAAAAAGATAAATTAAATATTCAACCAATTGAAGAATCAGAATTATATCTGAAAAATATAAGAGAAATAATTACTTCTCAAAAATGGCATGGAAAAATTAAATTATTAATAGGTAATGACTTCTTAATAGAAGTAGTTGCACTCTTTGATAGTGGTGCAGATTTAAATTGTATACAGGAAGGATTGATTCCTACAAAATATTATCATAAAACTACACATACTCTCAGCCATGCTGGGAAAGGAAAATTAGAGGTAAATTATAAAATCCCTCAAGCTTTTATTTGCCAGAATAATACTTGTATTAATACAAGCTTTGTATTAGTCAAAAATCTTGGTAACCAAGTTATACTTGGAAGCCCTTTCTTTGATAAAATATTTCCTTTAAAAAATGTAGACCGTACTGGAATAACTGGTACGTATGAAGGAAAAGAAATTGTTTTTAAATTTATTTCTAATCCAATATCTAGAACATTAAACAATTTAAAGGAAGAATTGCTAAGAGCAAAGATAAATCAAATTGATTTTTTACAAAAAGAAATATTTTCTTTAAATATTCAAGAAAAATTGAATAATCCAAAATTACAAGAAAAAATTAAACTAATAGAACACCAATTTAGTTTACAAATATGTAATGATCATCCCAATGCTTTCTGGGATAGAAAGAAACATATTGTTTCACTTCCATATGAAGAAAACTTTAATGAAAGTCAGATTCCGACTAAGGCTCGACCTTGTCAAATGAATTCTGAATATATGGAATTATGTAAACAAGAGATAAAATCTCTTTTAAACAAAAATTTAATTAGAAATTCAAAGTCTCCATGGTCATGTACAGCTTTCTATGTTAATAAACATTCCGAACAAGAAAGAGGTACACCCAGATTGGTTATTAATTATAAACCACTAAATAAGGTTTTAAAATGGATTAGGTATCCTATACCTAATAAAAAGGATTTATTAGATAAATTATACGAATCAAATATATTTTCTAAATTTGATCTAAAGTCAGGATACTGGCAAATACAAATTGATGAAAAAGACAGGTATAAAACTGCTTTTACAGTACCTGTTGGGCATTACGAATGGAATGTTATACCATTTGGATTAAAAAATGCCCCTTCGGAATTTCAAAATATTATGAATGATATTTTCATTCCTTATAGTGAATTTATTATTGTTTATATTGACGATATCCTTGTATTTTCAAAGGATATTGAAGCTCATTTCAAACATTTAGAGATATTCAAAAACATAATTTTAAAAAATGGTTTAGTTATATCTAGACCAAAAATGTCTCTTTTTCAAACAAAAGTCAGATTTTTAGGTCATAATATTGATCAAGGAAATATAATTCCAATTAATAGAAGTATTGAATTTGCATCTAAATTCCCAGATGAGATTTTAGATAAAACCCAATTACAAAGATTTCTTGGAAGTTTAAACTATATTCTTCCTTATTATAAAAATTTAGCTGAAGATACGGCTTTATTATATGATAGGCTAAGGAAAAATCCTAAGCCATGGTCTATCAATCATACTAAAGCAGTACAAAAGATTAAGCAAAAGGTTCAAAACCTTCCCTGCTTAACAATAACAAACCCAGAATGGGAAAAAATTGTTGAAACTGATGCCTCAGATATAGGCTACGGGGGTATCTTAAAACAAATATCTCCGATTAACAAACAAGAATATCTTGTTAGATTTCATTCTGGAAAATGGAATGAAAGCCAGAAAAATTATGCAACTGTTGCAAAAGAAATCCTTGCAATAGTAAAATGTGTTTTAAAATTTCAAGATGATTTATTTAATAAAAAATTTATAATTAAAACTGACTGCAATGCAGCCAAATACATGTTTAATAAAGATTTTAAGCATGATGTATCTAAACAGATGTTTGCCAGATGGCAATCACATCTCGCGCCATTTGATTTTGAAATTATTTACAAAAAGGGAACTGATAATAGTTTGCCTGATTTTCTTACCAGAGAATACTTAAATTAATGAGTCATTCCAGAGGAATTATGCGCAGAGCGATGGTTGAAATTATTGAAAAAACAATTAATATTCAAATCCAGTTGATAGGATCTTATAATAATATTCAAGAAATAAGAGAAACTCTGTTTATATCAGAGAAAGCAAAAGAATATGCTATCAAACAAATTGAATATAGAATAAGATCTTTGAGTAAACAACTTAAAGATCTACAAGATAAAGAAATAATAATTTCTTGTGGATAAATATTCTAATCCTTATGTTTAAGGTTTCAGGTATGATCCCCTGGGAAAGGGGAAGAGGCCGTGGAAGAACTTCCTTTTATAGGGGAAGAGGAGCAGGCAGGGTTATCCATCAAATGGGTAACAAAAAGCTTATAGCTTTTAACAGTGCATCAATGAATGCATCAACTTCATCAAATATACTTGATGAAGATAAAATAAAGGAATTTCTTGCCTTTAAAGCTTCTCAGGGACATAACCCAGAAGAAGTAGCATCATATGCTAAGACCCTCATTAATGAAAGTGAGGATGAAGGATGGGTTAATACACCCAATAAAGAAGTCATACTTCTTTTAGATCATAAAGATCAAAAATGGAAAGATCAACCTTGGCTCATAGTCAAGAGATACTTTGATCAGGGATACTATCCCAACGAGACATATAAGTCTCGAATATATTATGAAGAAATATTAAAAGCAGAATCCTGCGAAATTACCCATTATACTGGGAATAATAAAGCTCATAGCTTTAGTAAAATTATTATTAAACAGATCATATCTGTGGAAACCTGGGGGACATCACCCCTAAAAGACAGGGAACTTTTACACCCTGAAACAAAAACTCCCATTAGATATAACTATTGGGATTATGTTAAAGCTTTTCAAAGGGCTTTCTTATATGAAAACCCTAATCATAAACACTCATGGTTCATAAAAATTTGTCATACAAATTATGAATCAGAAATACCAGCATGGTTTTATCAATGGTGGCAGTCATACGGCCCATCTATTGATATCTTTATAAATGAATCTAATAAATTTAAAAACTTATATACCCAATGGGTAGAACTTTCTCCAGCCTTAATAGAGGCACAACATAATAATAATTTCATAGAGGGAATGGCCTCTTTACATTATTTTGTCCAATTCAGTATCCCCTGGATATGGAAATGGATTCCGGAAACTGGTTATACCAGTGAAAACATTTTCTGTTTAAAAAGAGCTTATATGACTAAGTTCTGGAAAAAAATGATGGACAAAGAAGAAGATGGCAAAATAAAATGCCAGGACACTCTGGATCAAATCCAGAAAACAATTGATCTATACAAGAAACAGCAGCAGATAAAGCAGCAGAGGGAATCTCCAAGCCCTTTCCAACATATTGTTAGAAAAATTAAAATGATTAAAGGCACGGATGATATCAGTGACCAAGACATGATGAAATATTATCTGGAAGAAGTCAAGAAAGACATAGCCAAAAACTTCAAAAGAAAAGAAGAATCATCTTCGACAAGGGCAGAATCAAGCACCTCTCAAATGAACCAAGAAGATTCCCAGTTATACCAGGACAGTCAAGATGAAAATGAATCTATAGACGATGAAACTTATGCCAAAATGATGGCAGAATTGGATGAAGAATTCGGTCTGGTTGATGCACCAGAAAAGACAAAAAACAAGAGGACACAATAGGCCCCACAAAGAAGAAAAGAAGAACCAATAATTCACCTTTATAAGTGGTCGACAAACAATTTTGTTTGTTTGTTACATTATTGTAACCTTTACTATTTACTTTTTGACTTTGTAATACCAAACGCGTCATACGCAATTATGAGCGAATATTCGCTGTAATATTCGGTGCTGAAGCCTCTATATAAAGAGGACTTAGTGTTTAGGAAGAGACACCGGTTTTTAGAACCATCTCTCTCTCTCTCTCTCTTGTAATAAATATTCAGCAATAATATTTGAAGTTTTAAAGTTTCAAGTTTGAAGATCTTATTCTGGTAATTTTTCTTATTACTTTAAATATTTATATTTGTATATGATCGCCTCAATAAGAGGCTAAACACATAAGTGTTGAAACATCACCATGCTCAACAGATTATCATAATAATAAAAAAGAGATCTTAAAACCCAGATGAAGGTAAAAAATTAAGAGGATTTGTGGGATAGGGTTACAGCCCATCTAAGATGCTAATGTGGGCGGTCGACCGCCGGGGAACCCGTTTAGCCAAAAAGCCAAGAAGGCGTGGGGCGTTTAGGGTGAGACCCGTACTGATCACATGTTAGCATCCTGGATAACGACTGTGTAAAATCACCAACATTCCATCTTTTCTCTTGTTTTTCTATCCTCGTCTGAGATTTATGGTTTTCTCCTCTTTTCCCATACAAGGTCCTGCCTTTATGATACCATAGAAGGCAGGACCTTGTATGGGAAAAGAGGAGAAAACCATAAAACTCAGACAAGAGCAGAAGATCAAGAGGAACGATGGAACGTTGGTGATTTTACACAGTCTTTATCCAGGATGCTAACATGTGATCAGTATGGGTCTCACCCTAAACGCCCCACGCCCTTTTGGCTTTTTGGCTTAACGGGTTCCCCAGCGGTCGACCGCCCACATTAGCATCTTAGATGGGCTGTAACCCTATCCCACAAATCCTCTTAATTTTTACTTTCATCTGGGTTTTAAGATCTCTTTTTTATTATTATGATAATCTGTTGAGCATGGTGATGTTTCAACACTTATGTGTTTAGCCTCTTATTGAGGCGATCATACAAATATATAAATATGTAAAGAAAGAATAAAATTACCAGAAATAGAAGGCTTGAAACTTGAAAGCTTTAAACTTCAAATATTATTGCAGAATATTTATTACAGAGAGAGAGAGAGAGAGAGATGGTTCTAAAAACCGGTGTCTGTCACTAACTACTAAGCCTTCTTTATATAGAGGCTCTAGCACCGCATATTACAGCGAATATTCGCTCATAATTGCGTATGACGCGTTTTGTAAAGTCAAAAAGTAAATAGTAAAAGTTACAATAATGTAACAAACAAACAAAATTGTTTGTCGACCACTTATAAAGTTGAATTATTGGTTCTTCTTTTCTTCTTTGTGGGGCCTATTGTGTCCTTTTGTTTTTGTCTTTTCTGGTGTATTGACCGGACCGAATTCTTCGTCTAATTCTGCCATCATTTTGGCATAGGCTTCATCATCCATAGATTCATTTTCATCTTGACTGTCCTGGTATAACTGGGAGTCTTCTTCTTCCATTTGTGAAGAACTTGATTCTGTTCTTTTTGAAGATGATTCATCTTTTCTTTTGAAGTTCTTGGCTATATCCTTCTTAACTTCTTCTAGATAATATTTCATCATCTCTTGGTCACTTATATCATCTGTGCCTTTAATCATCTTGATTTTTCTAACAATGTGTTGGAATGGGCTTGGAGATTCCCTTGTTGCTTTATTTGCTGCTGCTTTTTATACAGATCAATTGTTTTCTGGATTTGATCCAGAGTGTCCTGGCATTTAATTTTGCCATCTTCTTCTTTGTCCATCATTTTTTTCCAGAACTTAGTCATATAAGCTCTTTTTAAACAAAAAATGTTTTCACTGGTATAACCAGTTTCCGGAATCCATTTCCATATCCAGGGGATACTGAACTGGACAAAATAATGTAAAGAGGCCATTCCCTCTATAAAAGTATTATTGTGTTGTGCCTCTATTAAGGCTGGAGAAAGTTCTACCCATTGGGTATATAAATTTTTAAATTTATTAGATTCATTTATAAAAATATCAATAGATGGACCGTATGACTGCCACCATTGATAAAACCATGCTGGTATCTCTGATTCATAATTTGTATGACAAATTTTTATGAACCATGAGTGTTTATGATTAGGGTTTTCATATAAGAACGCCCTTTGAAAAGCTTTAACATAATCCCAATAGTTATATCTAATGGGAGTTTTTGTTTCAGGGTGTAAAAGTTCCCTGTCTTTTAGGGGTGATGTCCCCCAAGTTTCCACAGATATGATCTGCTTAATAATAATTTTACTAAAGCTATGAGCTTTATTATTCCCAGTATAATGGGTAATTTCGCAGGATTCTGCTTTTAATATTTCTTCATAATATATTCGAGACTTATATGTCTCGTTGGGATAGTATCCCTGATCAAAATATCTCTTGACTATGAGCCAAGGTTGATCTTTCCATTTTTGATCTTTATGATCTAAAAGAAGTATGACTTCTTTATTGGGTGTATTAACCCATCCTTCATCCTCACTTTCATTAATGAGGGTTTTAGCATATGATGCTACTTCTTCTGGGTTATGTCCCTGAGAAGCTTTAAAGGCAAGAAATTCCTTTATTTCATCTTCATCAAGTATTTTGATGAAGTTGATGCATTGTTAAAAGCTATAAGCTTTTTGTTACCCATTTGATGGATAACTCTGCCTGCTCCTCTTCCCCTATAAGAGGAAGTTCTTCCACGGCCTCTTCCCCTTTCCCAGGGGATCATACCTGAAATCTTAAACATAAAGATTATTTATCCACAAGAAAGTATTATTTCTTTATATTTTAAATCTTTAAGTTGTTTATTTAAAGATCGTATTCTATATTGATTTGTTTAATAGCATAATCTTTAGCTTTATCCGATATAAATGGAGTTTCTTTATTTCTTGAATATTATCATATGATCCTATTATTTGGATCTGAATATTAATTGTTTTTTCAATAATTTCAATCATCGCCATGCGCATAATTCCTCTCGAATGACTCATTGATTTAAATATTCCCTGGTAAGAAAATCAGGTAAACTGTTATCAGTTCCCTTTTTATAAATGATTTCAAAATCAAATGGCGCAAGATGTGATTGCCATCTGGCAAACATCTGCTTAGAAACATCATGTTTAAAATCTTTATTAAACATATATTTGGCTGCATTGCAGTCAGTTTTAATTATAAATTTCTTATTAAATAAATCATCTTGAAATTTTAAAACACATTTAACTATTGCAAGAATTTCTTTTGCAACAGTTGCATAATTTTTCTGGCTTTCATTCCATTTTCCAGAATGAAATCTAACAAGGTATTCTTGTTTGTTAATCGGAGATATTTGTTTTAATATACTCCGTAGCCTATATCTGAGGCATCAGTTTCAACAATTTTTTCCCATTCTGGGTTTGTTATTGTTAAGCAAGGAAGGTTTTGAACCTTTTGCTTAATTTTTTGTACTGCTTTAGTATGATCGATAGACCATGGCTTAGGATTCTTCCTTAGCCTATCGTATAATAAAGCCGTATCTTCTGCTAAATTTTTGTAATAAGGAAGAATATATTTAAACTTCCAAGAAATCTTTGTAATTGGGTTTTATCTAAAATCTCATCTGGGAATTTAGATGCAAATTCAATACTTCTATTAATTGGAATTATATTTCCTTGACTAATATTATGACCTAAAAATCTGATTTTAGTTTGAAAAGAGACATCTTTGGTCTAGATATAACTAAACCATTTTTTTAAAATTATATTTTTGAATATCTCTAGATGTTTGAAATGAGCTTCAATATCCTTTGAAAATACAAGGATATCATCAATATAAACAATAATAAATTCACTATAAGGAATGAAAATGTCATTCATGATATTTTGAAATTCTGATGGGCATTTTTCAATCCAAATGGCATAACATTCCATTCGTAATGCCCAACAGGTACTGTAAAAGCAGTTTTATACCTGTCTTTTTCTTCAATTTGTATTTGCCAGTATCCTGACTTTAAATCAAATTTAGAAAATATATTTGACTCGTATAATTTGTCTAATAAATCTTTTTATTAGGTATAGGATACCTAATCCATTTTAAAACCTTATTTAGTGGTTTATAATTAATAACCAATCTGGGTGTACCTCTTTCTTGTTCGGAATGTTTATTAACATAAAAGCTGTACATGACCATGGAGACTTTGAATTTCTAATTAAATTTTTGTTTAAAAGAGATTTTATCTCTTGTTTACATAATTCCATATATTCAGAATTCATTTGACAAGGTCGAGCCTTAGTCGGAATCTGACTTTCATTAAAGTTTTCTTCATATGGAAGTGAAACAATATGTTTCTTTCTATCCCAGAAAGCATTGGGATGATCATTACATATTTGTAAACTAAATTGGTGTTCTATTAGTTTAATTTTTTCTTGTAATTTTGGATTATTCAATTTTTCTTGAATATTTAAAGAAAATATTTCTTTTTGTAAAAAATCAATTTGATTTATCTTTGCTCTTAGCAATTCTTCCTTTAAATTGTTTAATGTCCTTGTTATCGGATTAGAAATAAATTTAAAAACAATTTCTTTTCCTTCATACGTACCAGTTATTCCAGTACGGTCTACATTTTTTAAAGGAAATATTTTATCAAAGAAAGGGCTTCCAAGTATAACTTGGTTACCAAGATTTTTAACTAATACAAAACTTGTATTAATACAAGTATTATTTTGACAAATAAAAGCTTGAGGGATTTTATAATTTACCTCTAATTTTCCTTTCCCAGCATGACTGAGAGTATGTGTAGTTTTATGATAATATTTTGTAGGAATTAATCCTTCCTGTATACAATTTAAATCTGCACCACTATCAAAGAGTGCAACTACTTCTATTAAGAAGTCATTACCTATTAATAATTTAATTTTTCCATGCCATTTTTGAGAAGTAATTATTTCTCTTATATTTTTCAGATATAATTCTGATTCTTCTATTGGTTGAATATTCAATTTATCTTTTCTAGACATATTATTCTATTGTCTAAATCTTTATTATTTTCTTGTAAATTTTTATATCAGATTTTAAATTATCAATTTCCTTTTTTAATTGTTGTATATCAACAGGTTTTTTATCTTTATTTCTCTGATTTAACTGAATTTTTAATTCAGCCAGAGAAAACGGTTTTGATTCTTTAGAATTTGAACAAGAAGTACCTTCTTCTTGTTTTCCCATAAATGAAGAGATTATTTTCTCTTTAATTTGTGGATCATCTACCACTTTTAATAATTCAATTAGTTCACTTGTTAATACGTTTATTTCCATATTTTGGAACTGTGAAATTATTTTATAAATATTTTTCTTCTTTTTCTTCTTCTGAAGTATTATTACAACAGTTGTTTTTACAACAGTTTCTTCTTCAGATGAAGAGTATAAACTTTCATTTTCTAAAATATTTAAATCTTCATTAGAAGATTGATCAGATTCAGTATCTGATTCTAAAAGTATTTTTGAGATTTGATTTTTTAAATCTTCATCTTCTAGCTTATTAAGCTTCTTCCTAACCCAGCAAGTTTTTGCTGTGTGACCTATTTTACCACATTTCTTACAAATTAATTTAGACTTATACGTCTTATACGAAGGCTTATTTTCCTCATGTTTTGAATTCTTTTATTTTTTCTATCTTCCCTTTCCTTTTCCTTTTTTGATGTTGGTAGGGATTGATTTCTTAATTTTCTTAAAATTATTTGAGGTTCCTTCTATACCAAATGACTACAGAATTCACCTAATTGTTTCTTCTCATTTAGAGAATGTTTTTTAATTTGTTGGTTAATTTAATTTCATTGCATAAATTTAAACCTTCTTGGATACAAGTTCCTATTAACTTGCCATAAGTATAATCATCATAATTTATACTTATTCCACCTTTTCTTAGGTTATTCCTAACTCTTTCTGCAAATAGATAAGGAAGGCCATCTACGAATTTTGACTTCCAATGTGAGCTATAGACTCGGGGAGTTCCATTACTCTACTTAGGAAAGTATCTTATACCACCTAAAAGATGTTAGGGTTCTACTTAAGATTTGTAGAAGAGTCCTAATATTCTCGGAATTATCAGACCATTGCCTGTAAAGTGTTCTATAATATTGACTATTAAAGTATAAACTGAGTTGTTTCAACAACACCATTGTCCTTTTTGTACTATTGAGGATTTCCTGTCTATCTGAATCTGATAGATAATTATCCCACAACCTTTAAGTTGGCCTGTAAAACTGATATAATCATTGAGATATGTCTTAACTGTGTTCTTATATTTTGACAAATAGTGCTATACAAACATCCTATGGACAGTATTATAAATCTGTCCTTCTGTTTGACCATCTATGTTCCATTCATAGATCATCTTTCCACTATAAGAATTACTAATTACGTATTCCTGTTCTTCTATTAGAAATCCTGTGGAGTAGGCCTAGGATAGTATACATCCTCTGAGTTGGCTTATCAGCAAACTTAGATAGCTCATGATTCACCATTGATTTTTCCTTATAATCTTTTCCTTTAGACTATCTTCAAAATCTGATAATGTATTATCTTTAAATTTTTTAAAATATTATTGTATCATTTAACGTTTGCATTGAAATTTCTTCAGACTTTATTTTGAAGTCTGTTACCTTAGGAGGTAGTTGAATGCTAGGAGTCGCAATAGACTCTTTATTTTTTATCTGATCATTTATTATGATACTTTGTTTTTCTTTTAAATGGCATAATAA